>JACEEZ010022645.1:280000-295000 GCA_016584305.1 Chionoecetes opilio
TAATAATTGTGTATAATGACGGTGTAAATAATTGCTATTCTATGTAATTTCCCCAATGATGAATATTTGTGGAACGGGATATTTTTTTCTTTCTCGAAAACATTGATGTGTGGCCTTATTTATGCATGATATTTACTTCCGCGTATACCACTGGGACGGCCGTCAAGATCTGCATTCTTTATGTTCCATACCATTTTGTCCTTACGTTTATGGTTACTGAGATATTAATGCAAATGTGATTTTCAAAAAAATGGCCGCCTTCTTGGATTTTCAATTAGCCAATCGGGCAGATTTGATTAGTATCACTTGGAGAACAAGTGTGCCAAGTTTGATGCTTGTATCGTCATTTGCACGATTTTTCTGCTATCTCCAGATATCTACACTATATTTTTCTTATACAAAAGAATAAAGAAAGTATACATTAATGACTAAAGGCCGATCCGCTTCTTAAAAAATAGACCGTTTTAATTCCACAGATGCCGACACTTTTTTCTTGATGGAACTGGAATCCTAAGAAGAAAAATGGAATAAATAATACTCTCTTTCTTTCTTTTTCTTTCTCTCTTTGTATCTATCTATCTATCTATCTATCTATCTATCTATCTATCTATCTATCTATCTATCTATCTATCTACAGTAGCAGAAAGCCAGTCTATCTTTGGATCGCCTGACATTCGGATTACGCCACATTCGCTGCTGTTCGAAGCAGGAGACTTTACAAGTACAAGTGAGTTTATCACTTTTCCTTCTTGTAATTCGTGACCGAGGCTGATCTAGAAGTGTTCACGAGTCCATATGTTTTGGAAGTGTTTTATTTATCTTATTACACCATCTGCTCGCGAGATAATTTATTCTTCTTCTGTAACAGTATTAGGAAGTTAGGTGTTGCAGGGACATGAGGTACAGCAAGCTGGTTGGTCGTGTTAAATGTGAGGCTTGGGTCACTTATAGGCAACGTGTGGAGGATTGATGAAGGGAAGAAGATACCTAATTGTGCAATGTGTGTGTGTGTGTGTGTGTGTGTGTGTGTGTGTGTGTGTGTGTGTGTGTGTGTGTGTGTGTGTGTGTGTGTGTGTGTGGGTGATGTGTGTGTGTGTGTGTGTGTGTGTGTGTGTGTGTGTGTGTGTGATGTGTATGTGTGTGTGTGTGTGTGTGTGTGTGTGTGTGTGTGTGTGTTTATCTCTTATAAGTGAGGATGAAGATCAGTAACTATAAGAAAGATAAGGTGAAAAAAATAATCATGTCTTTAAATGTCTGTCTATTTGTATGTCTGCCTGTCTGTTTAAATGTCTGTCTAATTAATTCTCCCACTCTTGCAGCTCCACCACCCGGAGCACCTGACCTTAGGTGTCCTCCCGCGGGCCTGGATCACTACGCCGGCCCGGAGTGTTATAGCTTCTTTGAGTGTGTGGATGGCGTGAGCTACCTGGAAGAGTGTCCCGGCGGGCTGCTGTACGACCCCTACACGCCTCCAGGCAGCTACCCGTGTGAACACGCCGCCAAGGTGAACTGTACCGTCCCGCTGCCCATAAGTGAGTCTCTGGCTGTCTGGCTGTCTGTGTTGTTTTTTTCCGTGTGTTTTAAGAGTTGTTTTTTTCCTTTTCAGGTTCATATAGTTAGTTAGTGTGTGTGTGTGTGTGTGTGTGTGTGTGTGTGTGTGTGTGTGTGTGTGTCTGTGTTTATGTGTGTTTATGTGTGTGTGTGTGTGTGTGTGCGTGTGTGTGTTGTGTGTGTGTGTGTGTGTGTGTGTGTGTTTTGGTGTGTGTGTGTGGTGTGTGTGTGTGTGTGTGTGTGTTTAGGGTGTGTGTCTGTGTGTGTGTGTGTGTGTGTGTGTGTGTTTATGTATGTGTCTGTGTGTGTGTGTGTGTGTGTGTGTGTGTGTGTGTGTGTGTGTGTGTGTGTGTGTGTATGTGTGTGTGTGTGTGTGTGTGTTGTGTGTGTTTATGTGTGTGTGTGGTGTGTGTGTGTGTGTGCGTGTGTGTGGTGTGTGTGTGTGTGTGTGTGTGTGTGTGTGTGTTGTGTGTGTGTGTGTTTATGTGGTGTGTGTGTGTGTGTGTGGTGTGTGTGTGTGTGTGTGTGTGTGTGTGGTGTGTGTGTGTGTGTGTGTGTGTGGTGTGGTTTTTTTCCATGATAAAAGCTATCAGGATTTTTGATTACTCATCTGATTTTATGAATACTGTATTTATTATGCACGTGTTTTTCATACATATACATTGTATCCTTGAAGCGCACACACACACACACACACACACACACACACACACACACACACACACACACACACACACACACACACACACACACACATACACGTAAACACACATGCTCTGAACACCGTCCTCTCTTCAGTCCCGCCAGTGTGCCCCGACGGAACCATGCGACATCTTCCTGATCCTGACAGCTGCGGGGCCTTCTACGAGTGTCGCGGGGGCGTGGCCGTCCCACGAGAGTGTCCCGAAGACTTGCTCTACAACGCCCTGAGCCCCGCCGCCCGCTACCCCTGTGACTACCCCGATAACGTGGTCTGCGGCGCCTCACCTCCGCCTCTTGAACCGTCGCCAGATGTGTCCTTCCCCCCGCAGCGGCCACAGGATCGCAAGCCGGACGAGCCCAAGAAGGTGTTCAGCTTCTACTCGTATGTGACGAATAACTGGTAGCCTTCTGTCCTCGCCACCACCAGTACTATCACGGCCACGGCGGGAAGGTCTTGTGTGTTCTACATCTAACACGATACCACGATATACGGTATATAGTGTCTTATCTTCAGCAGTATTTCATTTGTTTTATAAAGCAAGTGAACAAGTATTTAGGTATATATACAGTACATGACTGTCTATGCTTGCGAAATAAATATACAAAGGTTTATCTTGATGGTTCTTAACACTTTGCTCAATTAGTGTTTTCCTTATACAAAATGTTTCATTGGGTGAGTTGGGCGTCCTTTGGCATTAGCTTCGGCAGCTGTTCATGGTAAGCAAGGCCAAGAGAGTAATGGTACCTACGGGCTTTACTCTCTTGGCCTTGATGATAAGTGTACGTAAAAGTAACTCGCCTTCTCCAAGACACCTTGAAGGGTCGCGGTGTGCAGGCTGCGGACATGAGGGGCTTGGAGAATGTGCGGGGAAGGTGAAGGGTTCCGGTGTGACGGTGTAGACTGTAGAAGGTCAGCCGGCGGTACGCTTGGTCCTGTGCATGCGCAGAACTCGGTGTCCTTATCATATTTAATAACCCTAACTAACATAACATAACATAATATACCCTGACAACATACCGCCCTAGAGCGTGATATTTGATCAGAATAACAGCCCGTGTCGTCTGTTTGCTTATACAAACACAGAGTTATACATGCACATGCGCAGGACCAACCGTACCGCCGGACCTTCTATACCGCCACACCTGGATATAGGAAGATAGGGGGTGGCCGTGGAAACTGTTGTTGTTGTTGTTGTTGTGTTCATTGTATGCATAAGAAAGTTGTACATGTGGTGAACGTGTAACGGTTATTTACACTTGTTACCGTATACAACTTGGAATTTTGTTACTACTACTACTACTACTACTACTACTACTACTACTACTACTACTACTATTACTACTAATGATGATGATGATAACGATATTAAAACAATTATATGGACGAAAAAATAGTAACAAGTAACAGGAACTACCACGCGTAGATCTCACGGCCACTTGTAACTTCCTAATTACCTCCGCCAACTAAGTTGGAGGGGTTATGTTTTCACCCCGATCTGTTTGTTTGTTTGTTTGTTTGTTAGTGTACAGGATTTCTCAAAAAGTTACGAATAGATTTGGACCAAACTTGGTATACCAAGTCTATTTGGTATAAGAAAGAACTGATTTAATTTTGGATGAAATCGAATCACAACTGCTGCCATGGCAACCAATTGATCAAATATTCGGGCGGAGGTATGCGCTCTACTGAGTGCCCCCCCCCCTAGTTTTCTTATGTTCTTATGTTCTTATGTAACAATGATAACGAGAGATAGATAACACTGGGGAACAAATTTTTGTTGAGTTAGGTCTGACACTTGTTATTAAGTAATTTTTGGGTGCTGAATCCAAAACTGATCTCAGTTTTTCTCTATCACGTCAAGTTTTTGAACTGTAGGATTTTCGTTTTCTTAAAAAATATGAAAAATACTGTACATAACAGTAACAGTGCTTATTTTATAAAAAGTTGCAAATGTTAACATACAATGAAAAATGAAAGAAATAGGCATGAATAGAATGTTTATTTAACATTATCATGTTTTTAGAAAGGATAAGGCTATAATTGTGTGCAGGTTAAGGTAAAAATTTACGTTTGTAGCTTTGTCTGGAGTGTTCAACTTGAGGACTATCGCGTTTGATGCTCCAACAATAGTCAGCCATCATATGCACATCCCATCTACCCTGGTAACGTTCTTCCATAACCTTCAAATCTTGGTGAAATCGTTCACCTTGCTCGTCGCTAGCAGCACCAAGATTTTCCGAAAAGTTGGCAAGATGGCTATGCAAAAAATGTACTTTAATACTCATGTTGCAACCAAGCGCTTTGTACCTCTCCAATAGTTTCTGAACAATTTCTGTGTAATTACTTGCACGTGTATTTCAAAAAAGTTCTTGACGACGTCTTTGAATGATAGCCAAGCATTCTTTCAAGGTCTGACATAGTACCGTTTGAAATGTTCATCTTTGATGAGCTGTCGAATTTGTGGACCATCAAACACACCGGCCTTGATTTTTTCAATTGACAGTCCAGGAAATGCCAAGATGATGTACTTCAAACAGTCGCCATCAGTTGACAATGCTTTTACAAATTGTTTCATGAGACCTAGTTTTATGTGCAGAGGTGGGAATATTATTTTCTTCCTGTCAACAAGTCAACAAGTGGCTCATGTACAATGTTAGGATCTCCAGGTTTAAGATCAGATCTCGGAGGCCAATTCGTCTGAACCCAATGCTTCTCTCGAGCTCTGCTATCCCACATACAGAGAAAGCAGGGATACTTTGTGTATCCACGTTGTTGACCAAGAAGGAAGGACACCATTTTAAGGTCAACACAGATGATCCAATTGTGTTTGTCATATTGCAATAACTCAATGACTCTCTTTACATCTCCATATTCTTCACGAAGACAGACCGAATGCCCAATAGGGACTGCGCCAAACAAATTGCCAAAACAAAAAAAGTTTTACTACAGCTCACAAGTGGAATTTTGCTTATCTGGAGGGTAAGCTGTGGAGAAAAAACTTGACGTGCTAGAAAAAAACTGACTACAGATTTGGAATCAGCATGCCAATTTTAGTCTAAATAAGCTCAAAAATATAACTCAACCATTTTTTTTTCTTCAAATTGTTCCCCAGTGTAATAAATGCATAATATACTGGGGGGGGGGGGGGGGGGGGGCCTCACTAGAGCGCATACCTCTGCCCGAATATTTCATTCACCATGTTAAAGGATAGGGAAAATCGGATTTTCAATTGGTTGCCATGGCAACAGTTGTGATTCGATTTCATCCCAAACAACAGTTGTGATTCGATTTCATCCAAAATTAAATTAGTTCTTCCTTATACCAAATAAACTTGGTATACCAAGTTTGGTCCAAATCTATTCGTAACTTTTCGAGAAATCCTGTACACTAACAAACAGACAGACATATCGGGGTGAAAACATAACCTCCCTCCAACTTCGTTGGCGGAGGTAATAATCAAATAGTCAAAGGTTATGCGGATCAACCTGTTTGTTACCTGCGAGAGAGGCCGCCAAGGATACCCATGTAATTGGCCCATGCAGAGAGCCTTGCAGTCAGTTGTTCGCCACGTCCTGAGAAGAGAGGATGAAGGGGTCAGCGTTCGTCCTCGTCAGCCTGTTCTGCCGTGAGTCTCGTTCCCCGCACGCGTATCTGCAGGAACCTCCACTGGTCTATTTCTTGACTGCTTGTGACTGTCTGTAGAGAACCACATGTCTCTATTATTATTATCATGAATAATTATTGATGCAAGTTTTATTTTCTCGTATAGAAGAATATAGAAAAGTATGAATATATTAAGGCATAGACCACTGTATACCTGGACTGTTCACGCGACAATGTTTTGAATTGCGGGGCTGCATAGGGGCCTGCGGGGCGCCCTACAAAGAGATATAGTGGTCTATGGACTATGATATAGACTGGTTTATCAGTATATATGATATACTGTAACCTTCGTAAATGTTTGCTCTATAATATTATCAAATAAAAAACAGTAAAACACGCTAAAGAAATACCATTACGAGACTATGAAGAAATATGCATGAACTTAATATTCACTTAACTCTTCGCCATTTAAAACTTTGCGAGTCAACTTTTATAATAAAGAGTATCAATAGAAGCGCAATTTTATTAGCTTTCCATTGCTATATTTCGTTATCAATAATGATATTGTTTTTTACTTATTTACTTACTTATATATTTCGTTTTCTGATCAATGAATTAGTACCGTGTATAAATTAGCGTTGACTAAATAAATAACATCATCAATCAGGAAAATTACCCTTGATGTTATTTATTATTACGCTAATTATGCATGTCCTAATTCATTATCAAATACGAATTAGCAATGGAACGCTATAAATTGCGCTTTTGAACCTTCATGATAAAGTTGACTTGCAAATTTAAATGGCGAAGAGTTGAAGTGATATTAGTTCATGGATATTTCTTCAGTCTCGTAATGCATTTTTTTAGCGTGTTACTGTTTATTTGATAATATTATAGAAACAAACATTTACGAAGATTACAGTATTCATATATATGATAACCAGTCTATATGATCGTATATTAATATATGAATCGAGCGGTCCGACTTCAGCCCTTGTGCGACAGCCGATATTCCGTGCGAGTCCAGGTTACAGTGTCTATATTAAGGCTAAAGGCCTTTGCATCCTAAAGAGGCAGTTTAATTCTAAAATATATTGATGTTCTTTTTTAATGGAATTGGAATCCAAGAAGAAAAGTGCAAATCATAGTTCTCCTCTTTCTCTCTCTCTCTCTCTCTCTCTCTTCTCTCTTCTCTCATCTCTCTCTATCTCTTCTTCTCACCCCCCTCACAACAGAAGGCCAGCTTTCCTGATCGCCTGACGTGAATATTTTCTCTCCCTCAAGGAACGACACTCTGATGAACGGCACTCTGTGCGACCACTCTAATGCACGGGCTCACTCTAAAGACGTAAGTCTAGTTGTCTTGGGATTCGTTCCGAACTCAACGTAAATTGTTCTCGACCTCAAAATAATCATTAATTTGACGTGATTTATCATACACTCTATGCACATATCTCGGAGATTTTCCCTAACAGTATAGGAAGTTAGTGTTGCAGGGACAGAGTACAGCAAGTGGTTGGTCGGTTAATTAAATTGAGGTTGGGTCACTTCATAGGAACGTTGAGATGATAACAGGAAGAAGATATCATTCTGTAATGGATGTGCTCGTGTGTGTGTGTTTGTAGTTTGTGGTTGTGTGTGTGCGTGTGGTGTAGTGTGTGTTGGTCGTGTACTGTGTGTGTGTGTGTGGTCATTGCGTGCGTGGTGTGGTGCGTTCGTGCGTGCGTGTGTCGTGGTGCGTGCGTGTGTGTGTGTGTGTGTGTGTGTGTGTGTGTGTGTGTGTGTGTGTGTGTGTGTGTGTGTGTGTGTGTGTGTGTGTGTTATCTCTTATAAGTGAGGATGAAGATCAGTAACTATAAGAAAGATAAGGTGGAAAATAACATGTGTTTGTAATGTCTGGTCTATTTGTATGTCTTGCCTGTCTGTTTTAAATGTCTGTCTAATTTAATCTCCACTATTGCAGTTCCATTACCGGGAGAACCTGACAGTGTGTCTTCCGATGGGCCTGGATCACTACGCCGCCGGCGTGTTATAGCTTCTTTTGATGTGTGGATGGCGTGAGCCTACCTGGAGAGAGTGTCCCGCCGGTGCTGACACCCTAACGCCTCCAGGCGGGTACCCGTGTGAACCGAGCCAGGTGACTGTACCGTCCGTGCCCAAAGTGAGTCCTGGCTGTCTGGCTGTTGTGTGTTTTTTCCGTGTGTGTTTAGAGTTTTTTTCCTGTTCAGGTTCATATAGTAGTTTGTGTGTTGCTGTTGTGTTTGTGTTTTCGTGTGTGTGTGTGTTTTGTGTGTGTGTGTGTGTTGTGTGTGTGTGTGTGTGTGTGTGTGTTGTGTGTGTTGTGGTGTGTGTGTGTGTGTGTGTGTGTGTTGTGTGTGTGTGTGTGTGTGTGTGTGTGTGTGTGTGTGTGTGTGTGTGTGTGTTGTGTGTGTGTGTGTGGTTGTGTGTGTGTTGTGTTGTGTGTGTGTGTGTGTGTGTGTGTGTTGTGTGTGTGTGTGTGTGTGTGTGTGTGTGTGTGTGTGTGTGTGTGTTTGTGTGTGTATGTGTGTATGTGTTGTGTATGTGTGTGTGTGTTGTTGTGTATGTGTATGGTGTGTGTGTGTGTGTGTGTGTGTGTGTGTTGTGTGTTGTGTGTGTGTGTGTGTGTGTATGTGTTTTGTGTGTGTGTGTGTGTGTGTGTGTGTGTGTGTGTGCGCTGTGTGGTGTGTCGTGTGGTGTGTGTGTGTGTGTGTGTGTGTGTGTGTGTGTGTGTGTGTGTGTGTGTGTGTGTGTGTGTGTGTGTGTGTGTGTGTGGGTGGGTTTTTTCCCATGATAAAAGCTATCAGGATTTTTGATTACTCATCTGATTTTATGAATACTGTATTTATTATGCACGTGTTTTTCATACATATACATTGTATCCTTGAAGCGCACACACACACACACACACACACACACACACACACACACACACACACAAACACACACACATATACACGTAAACACACATGCTCTGAACACCGTCCTCTCTTCAGTCCCGCCAGTGTGCCCCGACGAAACCATGCGACATCTTCCTGATCCTGACAGCTGCGGGGCCTTCTACGAGTGTCGCGGGGGCGTGGCCGTCCCACGAGAGTGTCCCGAAGACTTGCTCTACAACGCCCTGAGCCCCGCCGCCCGCTACCCCTGTGACTACCCCGATAACGTGGTCTGCGGCGCCTCACCTCCGCCTCTTGAACCGTCGCCAGGTGTGTCCTTCCCCCCGCAGCGGCCACAGGATCGCAAGCCTGACGAGCCCAAGAAGGTGTTCAGCTTCTACTCGTATGTGACGAATAACTGGTAACCTTCTGTCCTCGCCACCACCAGTAGTATCACGGCCACGGCGGGAAGGTCTAGTGTGTTCTACATTTAACACGATACCACGATATACGGTATATAGTGTCTTATCTTCAGCAGTTTTTCATTTCTTTTATAAAGCAAGTGAACAAGTACTAATGTATATATACAGTACATGACTGTCTATGCTTGCGAAATAAATATACAAAGGTTTATCTTGATGGTTCTTAACACTTTGCTCAATTAGTGTTTTCCTTATACAAAATGTTTCATTGGGTGAGTTGGGCGTCCTTTGGCATTAGCTTCGGCAGCTGTTCATGGTAAGCAAGGCCAAGAGAGTAATGGTACCTACGGGCTTTACTCTCTTGGCCTTGATGATAAGTGTACGTAAAAGTAACTCGCCTTCTCCAAGACACCTTGAAGGGTCGCGGTGTGCAGGCTGCGGACATGAGGGGCTTGGAGAATGTGCGGGGAAGGTGAAGGGTTCCGGTGTTGACGGTGTAGACTGTAGAAGGTCAGCCGGCGGTACGCTTGGTCCTGTGTATGCGCAGAACTCGGTGTCCTTATTATATTTAATACCCCTAACTAACATAACATAACATAATTTCAAGTCTAGGCGTCCAGCCTCTGGCCCCTTTGCTTTTGGCTCAGTTCTTGCGGCTGGAACGTGGCAGCGAGCCACGTTCCACCCAATTAACTCATTACGCTAATTACTCATTAAGGGCTTGTTTTACGCAAAAAGTTTGTTCAACAGACCCCCATTGATTTTGACAGCACTATTTGCAAGTCAAATTTCAGCTCAATCCGACAATATTTAGGAGGAGTTTACGCTAATTACTCATTAAGGGCTTGCTTTACGCATAAAGTTTGTTGGACAGACTCCCATTGATTTTGACAGCACTACTTGCATGTCAAATTTCAGCTCAATCCGACAATATTTAGGAGTTGTTATTCACTTTTTGGCTTAAACTTGGTTCCACGGGTCTTATGGTAAGAAGCAGGTCGCTTCGCTCGCTGCCAATAACCTAACAACATACCGCCTTAGAGTAACAGCCCGTGTCGTCTGTTTGCTTATACAAACACAGAGTTATACATGCACATGCGCAGGACCAACCGTACCGCCGGACCTTCTATACCGCCACACCTGGATATAGGAAGATAGGGGGTGGCCGTGGAAACTGTTGTTGTTGTTGTCGCCATTCATTGTAACCATGAGAAAACTACATGTGGTGATGTGTAATGATTTTTTTCCCTCTCTCATTTCTCTCAGTCAACACCTGCCGGAACATTACATACAAGCAGCCCACGAAGAATCAAAACACTCATCCGCAACAAACGGACACACAATCCATATATAATAGCCATACAATGGCCCATAACTACAAGGGTTGCCGTAAATACACAGTTACATATATCGCTGCTGCGTCACTAATAGTTGTAGTATTGGTGCGAGTGTTTGGAGTGACCTCAAAACCATAGGAACACTGCTTGAGTACACACCTGACCGGAAACGCACGTTGAGCCCCTTTTATCACTCAGGCGGCCCCGCTAAGTGTGAGAGAAGAGGACTCTCGGGGCACGATGCCGCCTGGAGGTTACGTAACGCAGAGATAACAGAGGCGGCTACTCGCGAGGCAAAATCTTGGAAAATTTGGGTCCATTTTGATTGTGATCTGTCCTCGCGCACGCTTTGGAGCCTGTTTTCTGTGTTGCTTTGGTCCAGATCCAAAGTTGCTCCAGGAGGTCTCTTAGATAATCTTGGTTGGTACTTGAATACAACATGGCTTCCTCCGCATCTTACAACTCTTACAATTCTTACAAAAAAAAAATGTAATCATACCAAAATCACTTTGGTATGAAAAACCTCGCGAGTAGCCAGCTCAAGTGTGTCGATGCGTTCATGGTAGCAGCGTCGTGAATGTGAGCGTCGAAGGCTGTCCTATTATCAAGTTCAGTACTCATGTCCCTGCTTCCCTCTCTATTCCGTTAGCTGCCCTTCCTCCTCCTCCTAGTCCTCCCATCCCTCATACCCGCATCTTCCTCCCTTCCCCACTTCCTCCTGCTCTCTTACTTATCCTTCCCCCTCTCTTCCATTCGCCACATTTGATCCCTTCCTCCCTGTCCTCTCTCCTAGATCCTTCCCTCTGTATTACTTACTACCTCCACTACAGGCAACACATCCTCCTATACGCTCCCACACACAAGAGCAGACTACGGTAGTGCACATGTGATAGCCTGTTTTCCTGGCTCCGTCCAACCAGACACATCGAAAAATATATACATGCAAACGTGTTTATGAAAAGGTGTATTTGCATGTCTGTGGTAGGAAGTCTGAGAGGGAAGGATGATTACACGCCTTGTCCTTGAGGCTCCTGCATAGGGACTGACGGACCAACAAACGCGGAAGTGAAAGTGTTGATGCTAAGGAGGCATAAATAAACGACCACTTAGAGAGAGAGAAAAAAAACAGCATTTCGAGTTTTTTAGCGACGGTGAATTCGAGTGCAAAAAAAAATGGAAGACAAGTTATTCGTTAAAGTGAAAATGTTGATGCTGAGGAACTATAAATAAATGAACACTTAGAGAAAGAGAGAAAAAAAAGCCCAAGGATTTCGATATTTTTTAGCGACGGTGAATTCCATGCAGAGAAGAAAAAAAAGACCGTCAGGAAAAAGGAAGACTAGTAATTCCTTAAAGTGGAAGTGAAAGTGTTGATGCTAAGGAGCCATAAATAAACGACCACGTAGAGAGAGAGAGAAAAAAAAATAACACCCAACATTTCGATTTTTTTAGCGACGGTGAATTCGAGTGAGGAAAAAAAAGACCGTCAGGAAAAAAGAAAGAAAAGTAATTCCGCTGAAGAACCATAAATAAACGACCACTTAGAGAAAGAGAGAGAAAAACCCCCCAGCATTTCGATATTTTTTAGCGACGGTGAATTCCATGCAAAGGAAAAACTTACCGCCAGGAGGAAAAATGGAAAGACAAGTAATTCCTTAAAGTGAAAGTGAAAGTGTTGATGCTAAGAAGTCATAAATAGACGACCACTTAGAGAGAGAGAGAGAGAAAAAAACCCCCAGTATTTCAATTCTTTTTAGCGACGGTGAATTCGAGTGAGGAAAAAAATGACCGCCAGGAAAAAGGAAGAGAAGTAATTCCTTAAGTTGATTTCCCGGGAATTCCTTGGATTTCCTTCCCTCCACGGCAATTAATGTTGGGAAAGCGTCAAGGCTACAAGGGCAGGATGAGGACGTGCCTGCGGGTTTTGGCGATGGCGACCTTGGTGTTGGGCGAAGGTAGGAAGGGGAGGAGCGTGCGGTGAATCCCTTAAGAGGAACCTGTGTGGAAAATTATTGTGCTTGTACATGTATAAATGTGGTGATGATGCTGTAGTAGTAGTAGTAGTAGTAGCAGTAGTAGTAGTAGTAGTAGTAGCAGTAGTAGAGTAGTAGTAGTAGTAGTAGTAGTAGTAGTAGTAGTAGTAGTAGTAGTAGTAGTAAGTAGTAGTAGTAGTAGTAGTAGTCAGTAGAGTAGTAGTAAGTAGTAGTAGTCATAGTAGTAGTAGTAGTAGTAGTGTAGTAGTAGTACAGTAGTAGTAGTAGTAGTAGTAGTAGTAGTAGTAGTAGTAATGGTGTAGTAGTAGTAGTTTTGTGTTACTATAAACAGTAGTATAGTAGTAGTAGTAGTAGTAGAAGTAGTAGTCAGTAGTAGTAGTCATTTGTGTAGTACATATATAGTAGTAGTAGTAGTAGTAGTAGTAGTAGTAGTAGTAGTAGTAGTAGTAGTAGTAGTAGTAGTAGTAGTAGTAGTAGTAGTAGTAGTAGTAGTAGTGTAATGGTGTAGTCATGTAGTAGTCTTTTGCTGTTACATATATACACATATATAGTAGTAGTAGTAGTAGTAGAAGTAGTAGTCAAAGTAGAAGGAGTAGTCAAAGTAGTAGTAGTAGTAGTAGTAGTAGTAGTAGTAGTAGTAGTAGTAGTAGTAGTAGTAGTAGTAGTAGTAGTAGTAGTTATAGTTAGTAGTAGTAGTAGTAGTAGTGTATGGTGTAGTCATGAGTAGTATTGCTGTTACTTATACACATATATAGTAGTAGTAGTAGTAGTAGAAGTAGTAGTCAAGTAGAAGATAGTCAAGTAGTAGTAGTATAGTAGTAGTAGTAGTAGTAGTATAGTAGTTAGTAGTAGTAGAGTAGTATAGGATAGTAGTATAGTGTAGTATAGTAGTGTAATGGTGTAGTCATGTAGTAGTCTTTTGCTGTTACATATATACACATATATAGTAGTAGTAGTAGTAGTAGAAGTAGTAGTCAAAGTAGAAGGAGTAGTCAAAGTAGTAGTAGTACATAGTAGTAGTAGTAGTAGTTAGTAGTATAGTAGTTAGTAGTATAGTAGTTAGTAAGTAATATAGTGTATGTATGGTGTAGTCATGTAGTAGTCTTTGCTGTTAATAAAACTCATATGATAGTGTAGTATGAAACGTGAATGATAGTAGAGGATGTGTTAGTATAGTCATGTACATGTATGTACTGTGTCTCGACATAGTGTCTTTGCTTTTTTCTACGCTCTTGGAGCTGTTAACGGTTTATATTTTATACTGTTTCGTAAAATCGTTTCATCATTAGCATTGGGCAGTGTACAGATTGTAGTATAAGTTTCAGATATTATCTACTGCCCGCTTTACCACATCCCTTATTCTCTGACAATAACAGGAAACTCTCAAAGAAAGTGAAAGGAGGGCAATGTGTAAGGATTCGTAGGGAGCTGAGTGACAGTAACCTCTCTCAGACATATCCCTGATGCCACATCTCTCGCCCACTTCACCCTTCCCTACTGGAGGCGATAACAAGCATTTTTTCTCAATGAATTTGAAAAAATAAGATAAGATCAAATTCAGTGAAAGCTTAAACATAAGACATGATCAAGAACATTCGAGCCCCCTGCTTCTATGATCTAGACACAGACATAAACTTAGATTTCTCTGACTAACAAAACAACCCATAGGTAATTTAAGCTAATAATCTCTCTCTCTCTCTCTCTCTCTCTTCTCTCCTCTCTCCTCTCTCTCTCTCTTCTCTCTCTCTCTCTCTCTCTCTCTCTCTCTCTCTCTCTCTCTCTCTCTCTCTCTCTCTTCTCTCTCTCTCTCTCTCTCTCTCTCTCTCTCTCTCGAAGTAGCTGTCTCTTTTTATCTCAGAGAAAGAGAGACTTCGACTTCCAGTACTCCCTGAGGGACGCCACACAGTTCACACCCGTTCACACATCCTTCCTTATCCTAGAACGTGACCTGAGGTCACCCAGTCTCCTCTCCATCCGACCCCCCCCTCTCTCTCTCTCTCTCTCTCTCTCTCTCTCTCCTCTCTCTCTCTCTCTCTCTCTCTCTTTTTTTTTTTTTTAGTGTATGGTCAACCTGTGTGCCTTCACATAATTTGGCGGATATTTTTGGCTGGGAGAGGATTTAGGTCGGCGGATTTGGGCGAATTTCGAAGCGGGAACTGGCGACATTGCAGTCCATAACCTGGCAACTCTGAAACAGGTGAATCAGTAGGTGGCAGGAAAGCAGAGCGAGAGGATGAAGGCGCCAGTAGTGGTGTTTGCCAGCCTGATCTGCCGTGAGTCCACGGCAGTGGACCCACGCAGTGATCTGTGACGTGAGTTGCGTCCACAGTATTGCTAGCTTGTTTATATCGCTTACTTGATGGCTTTATTACAGTCGGCGCAAAAAAACTTAGGACACCCACTTATGGCAAAAAGATTTAGGACGTTATTCCCGTCCTAAGTTTTTTTGCGTCGACTGTATGTAACTCACTATAATATTTTGTTTTGTTGACT
>JACEEZ010022645.1:302500-305000 GCA_016584305.1 Chionoecetes opilio
CCCTGTGGGTGGGGAGCCGCCCTGACGACACCTTCACGCCCCCAAGACCAGGTCAGCTGATAATAGGTATTCATGTCCTTTGTCTATATGTTTATATATCCGTCTATCTACCCTTTCCTATCTATCTACTCATTTATCTGGCAATATGGATCGTTGTCATATTGTTGCTAAATCAACTTCAGATTGTTTCTCTCCAATTACCTGGTATTCATGTCCTTTGTCTATACATCTGTTTATCTGTCCATCTATATCTACCATTGCCTATCTATCTATTCATCTATCTGGCAGCATAGATCGTTGTCATATTGTTGCTAAATCAAGACGTGTTGTTCATTTTCGAAGATATCTAGAATCTGCCGCCATTTCACGGGATTCTTTATTTAGAAATAAACTTGCGTGGAACTCGTGAGAAATGCTGTGTAGGCAGAAAACACACACACACACACACACACAATTTCAAACTATTTATCTCCAATTACCTTTATTCGAATCCTCTTGGCAGGAGTAGTAAGGTCTTGGGCTCCCTGCCGCGTCGCCATGCCGGGGGCCAGTCGCACCACCACCGTCACCTGCCTGCGCCGCCACCACTACCTCTGTAAGCAACACCCACACCGTGTTACATATTTTTTTAAAGCAAGAAATGTTGGCCTGTGAACATAATCTAATTAAACAAAGGTACAGAAAAGGTAGGTTTTTCTTATACAAGGCAATGTTGCAGGTGAATACTCGTACGGCTCGGAGGACAACCCCAGGCCCTCCGCTGCTGTCCTCGCCGCCCCCGCCACGCCCCGCACCCCTTGTGCCGCGGACTGGCAGCTGTCCGGCGGCCGCTGCTACCGGGTGAGCGATAAGGCCACCTGGGCCTCACTTTACCCTCGAAAACCTAAACATTGAATGATTTCCTAAGTACTAATGAATAGTTTCCCTCTGTCTTAATAATGTAATATTCTTTAAGATGGTAGTTAGCTTTACAGCACATAATGGTGGTAACAGTTCCCGAACGAGCGCTAACGACCCTGCTATACACAAGGTTGTTCTCCATTTCTGAATTTCATTCCAAAGCAACAACTTCATGAAACTGCAGCGGTTCCATTGACACTGTGGGCGGGGGTACAGGCGCCCTTACTGGCTACAGCTTCTCATGAGCCACGCGGCGGCTGTTTCGCAGGCCTTCGCGGCGTGGGTGAGCTGGGCTGCGGCGCAGTACACCTGCGAGGGCCACGGCGGGCACCTGGTGAGCGTGGGCGACGCCTCGGAGCTTCGATCCCTCCGCAGGTGTGTTATGTGAGATGCCAGTGTGAAGCTTCTCTCCCGCGGCCTTGAGACACGCAAGTATACCGTATCAAAGTTACGAAAAAATATCATTTTGTGTTGTCTATACAGTCGGCGCAAAAAAACTTAGGACACCCACTTATGGCAAAAAAAAATTAGGACACCCACTTATGGCAAAAAAAAATTAGGACACCCACTTATGGCAAAACAACTTAGGACGTTATTCGTGTCCTAAGTTCTTTTGCGTCCTAAGTATTTTTTGCGCCGACTGTATAGTATGCGACAT
Organism: Chionoecetes opilio; assembly: GCA_016584305.1. Taxonomy (NCBI): domain Eukaryota; kingdom Metazoa; phylum Arthropoda; class Malacostraca; order Decapoda; family Majidae; genus Chionoecetes; species Chionoecetes opilio. The sequence continues at coordinate 304,059 of JACEEZ010022645.1, forward strand.
AAATGAAGTGGGTCCTGCCTGTCACGACGTGTCCTTCCACATCTTTAGCATCACGTTAACTATTTCTATCACTTTTAATGGTGCATATATATAATTGAGCAGCTCCTTCAAATCCCTGAGCGGCCCATGACCATGTGTGCAACCTCAGTGTTCAGTGTTCACTCATTCATTCACCTACTTTACAGGCTATCCCTCGGGAGGATAGTGACCAGCCCCGTGTGGATTGGCTTGCGACGCACAGAAGGCGCCGCCGAAGGTAAGACTCTAGGGACTACCTGCGTGGAGACCCGTACACGCAGAATGGAACTAACATGCCACTTTGAAATCTTTATCGTCATAACTCTGTTTGATGTGGACGTACAGGATTTGGGTAGATTTGCGTATTTGTTCTGCAGCAAAATTTGTGCTCTTTTCATAGGCTTTATTAATATAGGAAATTACTGCGTTGCTTGTGTCCCCATACGACCTGCCTGAACTTTTTTGTTTTCACAAAGCAGTGAGTCTTAGTTGGACGAGAGAAGTAGGATCCATTACTTCTGAGGATGAGGTGAAGGAGCATGAGTATAGCAACAGGAGGGGTTGAACGGCTAATGACAATTATACTAATGATGAAAACTAAAGATAGAGATAATTAGGAAAGGCAAGCACGGGAAGGAACCAACGTAGAGAGGCATTGGAGGGAGATGAAAGACAGCTAGGATAATCCCGATAATGAGGATAAAACGAATGAATAAAACAAGGCCAAGGGAATTAAGATACCTATTCCCTTTGGCCTTGTAATAAAACGTATCAGTGAACGGCGGCGCCCCTAGGATTTGAATGGGTGGACGGGACTCCCTACCACCTGCAAGGCTGGGAGCGAGGCCAGCCGGACCACCACCAGGGGCGTGAGGGGTGCGGGGCCGCCAGTCTGCCCACCTTTGCCCTGCAGGACGCCATGTG
>JACEEZ010022645.1:317500-335000 GCA_016584305.1 Chionoecetes opilio
GAGTTACCTTTACGAATTGGAATGACGGAGAGCCAAACGGAGGTGCGGGGTTGTGCACGGAGGTTTACACGCGTACTGGCCGCTGGAACGACGTGCAGTGTTCCCAAGTGCGGCCCTTCGTCTGCAAACACCTTAGGAGCTAACGAGAAACCCTAAACTTCAAGCACTGCAACCCCCCTCACCTACAAGAACTGTATTCAGCCAGGGTCGTTTCTTACTATACGCGAACTACGCGGTTGCACAGGGCCCCCGAAGTCACCAAGACGCCCCCAAGCTGCCATTATTTGCTCTTGTTTTTAATCTAGTCTCTTTTCCTCTTAAAGTGCACCAGCTTGATGCATTTAAATATTTAACCCCTTCACGCCCAGATCTTTCCTTTGCTATATAAAATCGTCTGTTGTTAGCCATAAAATTACGCAAACTAACTAAATATACCAAATTAGCTAGTGGACAAGGATATTAAACAGGTCATATCTATAAAATATTGCTTATATTCATTAAAAATCATCAAATGGTACCCAAATTACAAAGAAAATTACGTTCCGGGTCTCAAGGGGTTAAGGCGTGCCCCCGGATCACCTTAAGACTTAGAGGGCTTGGAATCCCCCCCACCATAATTTTACAAAATAGGGCCCCTAAACAGCATTTCGCATAGGGCCCCAGAAGGCTAGAAATGGCACTGTATAATTCAGCCATATATGTTAATACACACTACATAAATATTTTGATGTACATATGAAGCATTGTTAACCCTCTGTATAGTCTGTATCGGTTGCGGTGGCGGATTATGTAATTATTTATGTGATTTAACTTCAGTATTTAATAATGTTACAGCTCAGCAGGCCTAGATTACTTCTTGTAGCTATCTATTGTGGATAAGATAAGATACTTTGATCCTATCTAGAATATTTTCACCTATGTACCAACGACGAGGTTACTGACGATACAAATTGCCACTATGCGCCAGGAAGAATCTAAGTAGTGGAACTTTTCTTATAATCATTTTATTCCCTCAATTTCTTCGCAAGTTCACTTAAACCAAACTTACAGCTTACTGTCTACATGATTCAACAGGTAAAAAAACAACATTTCCCTCATTTATATATTAGGATGTTTAATTAACGCAGTATTCACCAGTATAACGCAGAGATAACTACACTCTTAGAAAAAAAGGGTAGGAAAAGGGTAGAAAAAGGGTGTTTGTAGTGATGAAATACTGCTACCCTTTTCCTACCCTTACAAATATACCCTTTCGGATCGACGCAAATATACACTTTTCCAACCCTTTCGTCTAAAAAGGGTAGATAAAGGGTAGATGAAGGGTATAATTGGCAGCATCTACCCTACAGCCTGGACATAGGGTTTTAAAAGGGTAGTGATGGTGCGATGTAACAATTCGACCCTTAATGTACCCCTTATTTCTGAGAGTGTACTCAAGGTTGCTAGGAAACATTGAAAAAAATAATTGAGGGGAAAATGGAGGAAAGAATCTAAAGCAGTAGCGAAGATAAAACAGGTGAAGGTGAGTAAGGTGAGACACTCATACTTAGGACACATGCTGATGCGACATTCTCTATCTCTTATCGACGGTTCTCAGCATCCCAAGCATCTCAGATTATTTGAGTTTTTCCCCGTTCTCATGCGATTTCTACCTTACCAAACACGCTATCGAGCTACCCATTGCCTCCTCCTCCTCCTCCTCCTCCTCTCCACTCACACGTTATGACTCAGTTTGAAGCGTCTGGCAGAACCTCCTCCTCTTCCTCCTCCTCACGGCACGGCTTTCGTAATAAACGTTCTTGCCTCACAAATTTGCTAGACTTTTTTAATGATGTATACAGCACGTTCGACGAGACGAAAGCAGTAGATGTGATTTATCTTGACTTTCAAAAAGCGTTTGACAAAGTCCCCCATAAGCGTTTACTTAAGAAATTAAAATCTCACGGCATAACTGGAAATATCTTAAATTGGCTTGAAGACTGGCTTTCTGAGAGAAAGCAGCGCGTCGTAATTAATGGAAAAGCATCTAGCTGGCAAGATGTTTTAAGTGGTGTACCGCAGGGATCTGTACTAGGTCTTGTACTTTTCTTAATCTATATAAACGATATTGACGAAGGCCTCACCTGTAAGATATCAAAGTTTGCGGACGATACTAAAATAACTAATAAAGTAATCACAACTGCCGATAAGATGCAATTGCAATCTGACCTTGATCGCTTAGTTAGTTGGGCAAAGAAGTGGTACATGAAATTTAATACCGATAAGTGTAAGGTTTTGCATATGGGAAGTAATAACGATCAAATTAACTACTCAATGGACGGACATGAAATGTCCACTGTTACCGAAGAAAAAGACTTGGGGAGTATTATAGGCAACGACCTCAAGCCTAGTAAACATTATTCAGAAGTTGTTAAGAGAGCTAACAAATTAACTGGTTTCATAGGAAGAACTTTCGAATATAAGTCTGAAAAAGTCATTCATACACTTTTCAATGCGATCGTACGTCCTCATCTTGAATATTGCGTTCAGTTCTGGTCACCCTACTATAGAAAAGATATAATCAAACTGGAGAGAGTAAAAAGAAAAGTTACTAAAATTATTCCGAGCTTGCGAAACAAGCCATACGAAGAGCGATTGAAGGAACTTAACTTGTTCAGTTTGTCAAAACGTAGATTGCGAGGAGACTTAAAAGAATTGTTTAAAATGTTCCATGGCTTCGATAATGTTAACATAAACGACTATTTGAATATTGATTGGACAAGCACTACTCGTAGTAATGGATACAAGATCATTGGTAAGCGATTTCGGTCACATGAAGCGAAGCACTTTTTCTTTAATAGAGTTGTCAATATATGGAACTCTCTTCCAGCACAAGTAGTTAATAGTAACACGGTTGAGGCGTTTAAGAACAAACTACTATCCATTTCAGACCCCATGAGGCATCGTTTTTCGCAAATATCTTCTCAACAAACAGTTGGATCAAAATGACCGTTTGGCACAGCTTGTCTGAGACCGTCCCCTAATTTATGGCAGTAGAGTGCATTACCAAGTGTGTTTAATGAAGGAGTTTACTCTTGACTTTGACGACTGGCAAGAGCCGAGTAGACATTCGGACAGGGTAAGGTTTGAGGTGACGTACTTGTGACGTGTATCAAGCCACGCCCTCATTCTCCACTCCCGGCTTCCCCTCCCTCTCTCCTTGCCTTCCCCCACCCCGTACCCCCGCTTCCTCTCACGCCCATTTACCTATTCTCTCTCTCTCTCTCTCTCTCTCTCTCCTCTCTTCTCTCTCTTCTCTCTCTCTTCTCTCTCCCCTCCCCTCTCTCTCTCTCTCTCTCGTCCACTTGCGTTGTACATGAGAAATGACGCCTGCACATGTTTTCTTGTCTATAATGGCAGATAACCCGAAAGAATTTTGCTAAGTATGGTAGGGTGTTTATGCCCACGAAAGTGATACCTATTCCAGCGTAATTGGCTGTGGGTAAGTGTTGTATGAGGGTTTGTTTGGGGAACTATACAACATTGAAAAATTGTATATGACCCCCTTTCCAGAGGCCTCGATGTGCGTATGATGGGATGAGGTAGCTGTGGCTTGATCATTATAGGTCATCGGGTTGGAGTCGAAAATAATTAAGGGTGGAGAAGGTAAGATAAGATTTTCATCCATCTAGGGGCACTTTGCAAGTACCAACTACAAGGTTATTGACTATACAAAGCAATTACATCAATGAAACAATGAAATACAATGAAACAAATGTCAATTACGAAATACATAAACTTTAATTGACGTTGGAGTGTCGACAGCGATGACGGAGAATTCTCATACTGATGAGATTAAAATAAAATATACGGTCAGTTATGCAGCATTATTAATCCCCCCCAACTTACCCGATGTCATCTTGTTGAAATGAATTTTTAACATATTTCTAAAAGAAACGCTTTCGCAGCAAAGATAGACATCGGGTTATGTTGGGTGGAAAATATCATAAACTGACCTATAAATATAAATAAAATTTTATTTAAATCATCATCTTACGAAAAAACAGCTACTCCTCATGCGTCACACTCCAACGTCAGGTTTAATGTTTTTATTTTTTCGTAATTGACTTTGTTTCACGTTCTTACTCGCTCTTAAAACCCCGCTCCATTTCCTCCCTTAATTATTTCGACCCAACCCGTGACCTTAAATGTAAAGGGGCCCACAGCTATCATCCCATCATCGCACATCGGGCTCTGGGAAAGAGGGTCAATTAAACTTTAAATAGTTTATATTTACCCAAAAACCCATACAACATTTAAGCAACACCCAAATTACGCTGGAATAGGTACACGTCGGGGGGCAAAACACCCTACCATATTAGCATATACTTTGGGGGTTATTGCCATTTAAGACAAGTAACATGTGCTGGCGTCTTTTCATGTACAACGCAAGTGGACGAGAGAGAGGAGAGAGGGGAGAGAGAGAGAGGAGAAAGGGGGGAGAGAGAGAGAAAGGGGAAAAGGGGAGAGAAGAGGGGAAGAGAAGAGAGGGGAGAGAGAGGGGGAGAGAGAGAGAGAGAGAAGAGGGGGAGAGAGAGAGAGAGGAGGGGAGGGAGAGAGAGAGGAGGGATAGGGAAAAGGGGGGCGTGAGGGGGAAGGCGGGGGTACGGGAGTGGAGGCAGGGAAGGAAAGGGGGGGAGGGGAAGCCGGGGGGGGAAAATGAGGGCGTGGTTAAAACACGTCACAAGTACGTCACCCAAAAACCTTTCCCCGTTCGAATGTCTACTCGGTTTTCCAGCTTCGCCGTCAAGCCAAGAGTAAACCCTTTATTAAAAAACACTTGGGAATGCACTCTATGCCAAAATTTGGGGACGGGGTCAAAAAGCTGTGCCAAAATTTCATTTTTACCAAATGTTTGTTTAAAGATTTGCGAAAAAAACGATGCCTCATGGGGTCTGAAATGGATAGTAGATAAATACTTAGAATCAACTGCCCAACTCGATTACTTCGGCCCTACCTAAACTATTTTTTTTGTAGCGTTAGCTTTAGTTTAGACTTAGAGTATGTCTCTCCTTCAATCTTTCCTATAAAATTCCATGGCAGTTTTTCTATACTGTATGGTGGTTTTTTTCTCACTTTTTTTCCTGCCGGCCTCGGCCGGAAGAAAAGGTGGGTGGGGAGGAGCCCTCAACTTTACTATCCTTTTACCTCTAACACGTAGAAACTATAGTGGTAGAAAGTAGTCACACAGACAGCCTCGTTTGGCCCAGTAGGGCAGTTGCTGTCTGTTCTTCCTTTGTATTCCTTTGTATGTTTTCCTCCTCCTCCTCCTCCTCCTCCTCCTCCTCCTCCTCCTCCTCTCCACTCACGCGTTATGACTCAGTTTGAAGCGTTGTGAACCTGCGTGACTCAGACAAAACCACAAGAGGGAGGTGACCGAGGGTATGTGATAACCTCTTTTTTTACCTTCATTACGTGTACATCAGTGATATTTGAAGCTATCTCATTGTTTGTGTGTGTGTGTGTGTGTGTGTGTGTGTGGTTGTGTGTATGTGTGTGTGTGTGTGTGTGTGTGTGTGTGTGTTCAAGTTCAAGTTCAAATATTTTATTGCCATAAGAATACACACAATATTAAAATCCATCATTAACCTTTCGTGGAAAAGTCCTGCTGAGAAAACTCTCGTTAGCAGACCCAGTTATTAAGCAAGGTAATATGCGCACATTCCAGAGCGAAGACTATTATATCATCTCTATGTAGTATTCATACAAAACATCTGTAAATAGCCTTACTCATACTAACGTATACTATCTATATAAACACACACACGTACTCATACAAACATATTATTATGTAACATATATACATACCACACATATGCACAAACATATAAGAGCATACAGTAAATATATTCATATACATAAAATAGATGAAACCACACAATGTGTGTGTGTGTGTGTGTGTGTCACTGGGTGCGTGTGAGGGGAGGGGATGAACGACCACAGCAACAGTTTAGTCATTCCACAATTATTCTGTCGTTTCTCTGATAGCAGCTATCATGTCGAGCTTTTGACAGAAGAATGGCGCCGAAGAGCTATCGTACTTCACATTACTCTCTCTCTCTCTCTCTCTCTCTCTCTCTCTCTCTCTCTCTCTCTCTCTCTCTCTCTCTCATCGCATGTCAGGTAATCAAGGGAAAATACAGGGAAGAACAGATAATTACGGAGAATATAAAAGGGATATTGTGCCTGCCAGAGAGAGAGAGAGAGAGAGAGAGAGAGAGAGAGAGAGAGAGAGAGAATAGGTACAACATAACAACTCCCAACTATTTGATAACACTTAATGACCTTGAACTTCGAGGCTGCTACGTAACACTAAAAAAAAACATTGAGGTAAAAAGGGGAGGAGAGATTAGAGAATTATAAATAAGAGCCTGGATCAAGAGGATAAAATCGGCAAAAGACCATAGTAGTGACACACAAAGGCCAGGAAATCAGAAAGGTCAGCTAATCAATCGGAGGTCAGCATGTTTGACCTTGAGAAAGCGATGGTGGCGTTACCTCAAATTATCATATCTATCACTTGACAATACAGTAACCGAAGTTCAAGGGAATTAATGCCCTTTGAAACATGAGATAATAGCTTGTTTCCCATTGGCCAGCGTTTGCACCGGCGGAAAAGGCAATGATTGGCTGCTACAAGAACCCGAGTGTGTAAGGAATTAATATGTTTGGTTGTAAAGGTGCTGATGTAACGCTATTCGATGGTATCTTTACGGTGCATCATTTGGGTTTTCTGTCTGCAAAATCAGCAAGCATGAAATGATAAGTGGTTTTTGGGAGATAGTAGTAGTAGTAGTAGTAGTAGCAGAGTGGTTAGCGTCTCCGAGTGGCGTGCTCGGTGACCTGAGTTCGATCCCTGATGAGAGCGAATATCCACTTCAGATCTTTCTGCGCCGTCGAGTGGCCTAAGAACACCCACATGCTGCCCATTAACTCTACCTTCGATTGCGAGTGCATCGGAGGACACAGGGGGAAGCGGCATGAGCCTCTAATCACAGGCGTCACTATAAAAACCCTGCCTGCGCCACCAACGGGCAAGGGCCAACCATCACAGCCCTCAAGTGAACCTCCAGGGCCTACCATCACAGCCCTCAAGTGAACCTCCAGGGCCTACCATCCCACTCCTGAAGGTCACTGCCTACAGGCGCTATAGGCCAAGATGTAAAAAAAGAAGAAAAAAAGAAAAAAAAAAGTAGTAGCATCATAATCAAGTGCTACAACTGAAGGCGAAGACCAAAATTACATTAATATTTTTTATATTCAAATTTGATGACGTTCAGCGGTGGAGTGACTCATGGAGAGGTTATGGAGGAGGGCAGCAGGTGGATGAAAAGAAGGCGCCAGGGTACAGGAGATAACAGATGGAGGAGAAAGGGGAGGTAACAAGGCCATGAAGAAGAGGCGACCGGTGAACAGTATACGACAGAGAGGCGACAGGCAGGTGAAGGAGATGAGAGGATTATCAGGTGAAGGGGACGGGAGAGACAAGTAGAGGGGGAGAGGGGCGTTATACATGGGAAAAGGAAACATTAAAAAGAAAAGATAGTTAACAAGAGGTAGAGAGATAGTTAAGTAGAGGGGGAGAAGGGTCGTTATACATGGGAAAAAAGAAAAAGCAGAAAGAAAATATAGTCAACAGGAATGAAGAAGACAGGACAAATGGTGAGAAATAAGAAAGAAACTTCATATGATAAGGAAAAGATTGAGGGATTAGAACATTATGAACAAGAAACAGTAGAGAGAAGAGACAGTCAACAGGAGTGAAGACAGGACATATGGTGTAAAATAAGAAAGAAACTTTATATGATAGGGAAAGATTGAGGGATTATTAGATGAATGAAGGGATGGAAAGAAACTTCACATGATAGGGAAAGATTGAGGGATTATTAGATGAATGAAGGGATGGAAAGAAACTTTATATGATAGGGAAAGATTGAGGGATTATTAGATGAATGGAGGGCTGGAAAGAAACTTCACATGATAGGGAAAAATTGAGGGATTATTAGATGAATGGAGGGATGGAAAGAAACTTTATATGATAGGGAAAAATTGAGGGATTATTAGATGAATGGAGGGCTGGAAAGAAACTTTATATGATAGGGAAAGATTGAGGGATTATTAGATGAATGAAGGGATGGAAAGAAACTTTATATGATAGGGAAAGATTGAGGGATTATTAGATGAATGGAGGGCTGGAAAGAAACTTCACATGATAGGGAAAAATTGAGGGATTATTAGATGAATGGAGGGATGGAAAGAAACTTTATATGATAGGGAAAAATTGAGGGATTATTAGATGAATGAAGGGATGGAAAGAAACTTCACATGATAGGGAAAAATTGAGGGATTATTAGATGAATGGAGGGATGGAAAGAAACTTCATATGAAAGGAAAAAATTGAGGGATTATTAGATGAATGAAGGGATGGAAAGAAACTTTATATGATAGGGAAAAATTGAGGGGTTATTAGATGAATGGAGGGCTGGAAAGAAACTTTATATGATAGGGAAAAATTGAGGGATTATTAGATGAATGGAGGGCTGGAAAGAAACTTTATATGATAGGGAAAAATTGAGGGATTATTAGATGAATGGAGGGCTGGAAAGAAACTTTATATGATAGGGAAAAATTGAGGGATTATTAGATGAATGGAGGGCTGGAAAGAAACTTCATATGATAGGGAAAAATTGAGGGATTATTAGATGAATGGAGGAATGGAAAAGGAATAAACATATATATTCCTGAACACTCATCAATGTCATGGTTCACGGTCTTATCTCACTATCTCCACCCGACGCCCTTATCGCTCTCTACCGTACATTGACCAAGGTGACCGAACTCCAGTGGGCCCCTCAACCGATGCCCAACACCCGTGCACTGCCAGCCCAGGAACGCCAAGACAATGCCTCTGTTATCTGGGAGGCTGTTGCTGCCCCCTGTCACGTATACCTAGACCAGAGAGGGGGGCAGGAGGGAGGGTAGCAGCTATATATGAGGGCTTTCCGCGACCCGCCTCTCACTCTGGCTTCAGGAGCTATACCTCGAAGGTCTTCACGCACGCAGTCTCCACCACCACCACCACAACCATGTCTATCCCCGGCATTTACGTCCTCAGCAGTAACGAGAAATATGCTGAATGGCTTGCCGCTGTTGGTAGGTCTCTCTCTCTCTCTCTCCCTCACTCTCTCTCTCTCTCTCTCTCTCTCTCTCCTCTCTCTCTCCCTCTCTTCTCTCTCGCTCGCTCTCTTCGTCTCTCTCTCTCTCTCCTCTCTCTCTCTCTCTCTCTCTCTCTCTCTCTCTCTCTCTCTCTCTCTCTCTCTCTCTCTCTCTCTCTCTCTCTCTCTCTCTCTCTCTCTCTCTCTCTCTCTTATTGTAATATTTCGTTGCCTGATATTTTGAATGCTTATGAGCTGTAGGTGTTGCTGCTCATAATCGCAGCACGAAATTAATTTATAATATGATACATTTACTAAAATAAGCTAAGGATGTGATAACAGTCTCTGCTTCGAAGTAATACATCTTTCCTTTCTTGCATTTGTATTATGGAAAAATGGAAAATTCGTTTGATGCACATGCACTTTCCCTCCCTTGTTAACAAACGTGAGAAACTATCATAGAACGCCACAGTATTTCCTTTTTCTTGGTTTGTTGCTTTGTTTCACGAGGTTGGAGGCCTCGGTACAAGTGGTTCACGAGACTGTGCTGCAGCAGATTGAACAATGCAGACAAGGGCGTCCGCTGCAACTTTTCCAAGGGGGGGAAGCAAGGGGATATACTTCCACTATCAATATTACTGCTTAGAATTGCAGTACCCATTAACCCAAAGTAAAAATGTTTGATCCATAGAGGTATAAATTACCTGTTAGTCCCCAATCGCTCCCGTGGTGCAGTGGCTAGTTGCCTGGCTACGAATCTGCGGGCCCTGGTTCGATCCCGGGCCAGGGCAAGTCGGTGACCAGCCTAACCAGCTGTTCTTCCTTCCTTTCGGGGTTGATAAATGGGTACCTGGGACAACCTGGGGAAGGTAACTGTGGTAACCCGGGAGTCACACTAGCCCTGTGTCCCGGGGTAACGGGTCCTCATCCACCACAGGCTCCTAAGGGCTAATGCCACGGAGATGAGCACCGAATGCCACGCGCAGCACAGCGTATGCTCCCATCTTTATCTTTACTTTACCCCATAACCTTCCCCCCCCCATCCAGCGGACGCCCATACCTGCAGACTTTACATAATGCAACACCACATCATCACGCTAAAAGACTCAGCACCTCGCTCAGCACACTAAAAGACTCAGCACCTCGCTCAGCACACTAAAAGACTCAGCACCTCGCTCAGCACACTAAAAGACTCAGCACCTCGCTCAGCACACTAAAAGACTCAGCACCTCGCTCAGCACACTAAAAGACTCAGCGCCTCGCTCAGCACACTAAAAGACTCAGCACCTCGCTCAGCACACTAAAAGACTCAGCACCTCGCTCAGCACACTAAAAGACCAGAATCTCGCTCAGCACACTAAAAGACTCAGCACCTCGCTCAGCACACTAAAAGACTCAGCACCTCGCTCAGCACACTAAAAGACTCAGCACCTAGCTCAGCACACTAAAAGACTCAGCACCTCGCTCAGCACACTAAAAGACTCAGCACCTCGCTCAGCACACTAAAAGATTCAGCACCTCGCTCAGCACACTAAAAGACTCAGCACCTCGCTCAGCACACTAAAAGACTCAGCACCTCGCTCAGCACACTAAAAGACTCAGCACCTCGCTCAGCACACTAAGAGACTCAGTACCTCGCTCAGCACACTAAAAGACTCAGAATCTCGCTCAGCACACTAAAAGACTCAGCACCTCGCTCAGCACACTAAAAGACTCAGCACCTCGCTCAGCACACTAAAAGACTCAGCACCTCGCTCAGCACACTAAAAGAATCAGCACCTCGCTCAGCACACTAAAAGACTCAGCACCTCGCTCAGCACGCTAAAAGGCTCATCACCTCGAGGTGCTCAGCACACTAAAAGACTCAGCACCTCGCTCAGCACGCTAAAAGGCTCATCACCTCGCTCAGCACACTAAAAGACTCAGCTCCTCGCTCAGCACACTTACAGACTTGGCACCTCGCTCAGCACGCTAAAAGGCTCATCACTATGAAACTGGTTCACAAATAGGGTGGTAAATGATTGGAATGGACTCAGTCTTCAGGTAGTTAGTGCGGAGTCATTAGGGAGCTTTAGAAGGAGGCTAGATCATTTCATGGGTGGGGATGTAGGTAGTATTAAGTAACAGGAACTACCTCGTGTAGGTCTGGCGGCCTCTTGTAGCTTCCTTATTTTCTGATGTTCTTATGGGTTTTTTTTAGCTTTATGTACATCTATTACATTTTAACAGAAGCAAAACAAAAAAACAAAAACAAAAATGAGGGATAAAAAATAAAAATACAGCAATGTTCTTATCACCTCGCAACCTTCTCCCCCCACCCCCCAGGTATCCCCGCTGACGCCATCGCCAGGCTGGAGAAGGCCAAGCCCCAGTTGACCGTCACCCACACGGGCGATCAGGTGGTGGTGAAGACTGTGGCCGGCGACAAGAACTTCACCAACACCATCACCCTCGGCCAGGAGTCCAAGGCCGGTCTCCCTGGCGGTCTCGAGTACACGGTGAGGCCATAGATAAGATAGTATACTGGGAGACTTTCTGACAATATGGATGTACTGTACCCCCCTTTATTTATTATCTTACTGTCTATAGGGACTGGCAACTAAGCGGGGTTTTTGTTACTTTTTGGGGGCGGCTTCGAGTACACGGTGAGGCCATATATAAGATAGTATACTGGGAGACTTTCTTGACAATATGGATGTACTGTACCCCCCTTTATTTATTATCTTACTGTATTGTAATATTACTGTCTTCTATATAGGGACTGGCAGCTAAGCGGGTTTTTTGCTTAGATAAGATAATATACTGGGAGACTTTCTGACACTACGCATGCACCCCTTTTTCTTTAGTATCTTACTGTCTATAGGGACTGGCAACTGAGCAGGTTTTTTGTTAGTTATGTTTTTGCCGGTCACCCTGGCGGCCTACTAGAGTACTACACGGTGAGGCCCCTAGAGATAAGATAATATACTGGGAGACTTTCTGACACTATGGATGTACTGTTGTACCCCCCTTTCTGTATTATCTTACTGTCTATAGGGTCTGGCAACTAAGCGGGGTTTTTGTTACTTTTTTTGGGCAGTCTTGAGTACACGGTGAGGCCCCTACAGAGATAAAATAATATACTGGGAGACTTTCTTGACAATATGCATGCACCCCTTTTTCTTTATTTTCTTACTGTCTTCTATATAGGGACTGGCAGCGAGGCGGGTTTTTTGTTTAGATAAGATAATATAATATACTGTATGATATGACATGTCCATATTGTCATATTTTCATTAATTAACCAGAACTTATTGAGAACACACTCTTAAGCAAGCTATCTTATCATGTTGTTGCTCCTTGCCTCCCAGAATCCTGCTCTTGTGTCGCCTTATCTCTAATTTAAGTCTGGAATCTCCTTTTTCTTATCTTCAGTTATATGATAATTGTGGGATTCATTGTCCCTGTAACCTTATCTGCTCTTCTTTCTCACCCTCATGACCTAAACCTGCCGGCACTACTATCACACTTGTTGCTCTTTTTTTTCTGAGTAGCTATAGCCCACTATTTATTTCCTTTCAGGTAGGCATGACCTCTTCCTCATTCAGTCACACAACCACAAATGGAGTTATTTTTCTAACCCCTTGAGACCCATAACGTTATTTCCATTTTAATTTGGCTACCATTAGACAATTTTTGTGAATATAAGCAATATTCTATAGATATACTGTAACCTGTTTAGTATTCTTGTCGACTAACAAATTTGGTATATTAAGTTACTTTTCTGAATTTTATAGCTAACAACAGACAATTTTATATACTAGCAAAGGAAAGATCTCTGCGTGAAGGGGCTAAAGGCGTTTTCTGCGGGGGATTTTTGGTTGCAATCGGAAAATTTTCGGTTGCAAACAGTCACAACAACAACAACAAATGATTGCGGGTCGGGCCAATCATCTTCCCTGGATGGTTGAACAGGGATCGAAATTTGAGCAACCGAAAATTTTTCGGTTGCAATCAGGATCCCCGCAGAAAACGCCTTAAGTCGATCAGTCTAACACACTTTTCATATTACAGATGACCCTGACTCTCTCAGGCTCAAAGCTCACTGGCACCTACAGCATGGCGGGCAAGACCGGGAACGCAAGTGTTGAGTTCACAGCCGCCGGTGCTGTTCAAGTGAGTCCACTGAGATGATAACTGTTTCTTTCTGTCTAATGCTTGTGGTTAACCCCTTGAGGTCCAGAACGTAATTTTCATTTTAATTTGGGTAGCATTAGACGATTTTTAGTTAATATAAGCAATATTTTAGAGATACGACCTGTTTAGTATCCTTGTCCACTAGCTAATTTGGTATATTCAGTTAGTTTTCATAATTTTATGGCTAACAACAGACGATTTTATATAGCAAAGGAAAGATCTGGGTGTGAAGGGGTTAAGCTACGGTGTTGGGATCAAGATATGCATCAAGACTGTAGTTCCAGTAGTGTACATATACATTTTGAATTTTATTACCTGTGGATTTTTCGTACATTGTGAAATTAGGTTGAAAACTTGAAAGTATACATATTAACTACATGAATATAATTATTTCAGTTGTCTGTCTGTGTGTGTTTCTCATAGACAATGTCCTCATCTCCTTACAGACCATGAGCCAGGGTGGCACCACGGCCAAGAGGGTGTACACGCGCCAGTAGTCAGGAGGCAGGAGGCACAGATCAATGCACGGGTTGAACTATCTCAATCTTTTTTGGCATCATAGGTTACTGGACATTCTCGCTACAATTTCAATTAAATTTCTTACTATTCATTTGATGTCTAAATTATAATTTTTTTCTGAGGACTTCATGGTATAAGCTTAATTTATCAACTAAATATTCTTCACCACCTGAAACTTCATCCAGAAGAGAATGTCAACTTTTTTTTCTTCAAATGAAACATTAAAGCTTTTTTAAAGAGCTGTATAGTCTTTTTTATTCCATTATCAATACTACGGCAGTGCGAAGCGGAGCAAGGTTTGCGGGGCCGGTGTCGTGTGGGCAAGTGTCTGTTTACGAGGGAACGTCTGTTTACTAACAAAGGCGGAAGAAAACGGGAATATTTACTTGTTGATCAACAAGGCACGTTCAGGTGTCCTACGATAACAATCCCGTCTTTATTTATAATTTCCCTTCTCTCTCTCTCTCTCTCTCTCTCTCTCTCTCTCTCTCTCTCTCTCTCTCTCGCCTTTCTCTTTCTTCTCTCTCCTCTCTCTCTCTCTTCTCTCTCTCTCTCTCTCTCTCTCTCTCTCCTCTCTCTCTCTCCTCTCTCTCTCCTCTCTCTCTCTCTCTCTCTCTCTCTCTCTCCTCTCTCTCTCCTCTCTCCTTCCTCTCCTTCTCTCTCTCTCTCTCTCTCTCTCTCCTCTCTCTCTCCTCTCTCTTCTCTCTCTCTCTCTCCTCTCTCTCTCTCTCCTCTCTCTCTCTCTCTCCCTTCCTTTCCCCTCTCTCTCTCTCTCTCTCTCTCTCTCTCTCGTCTCTCTCGTCTCTCTCTCTCTCTCTCTCTCTCTCTCTCTCTCTCTCTCTCTCTCTCTCTCTCTCTCTCTCTCTCTCTCTCTTCTCTCTCTCTCTCTCTCTCTCTCCTCTCTCTCTCCTTTCCTCTCTTCTTCCTCTCTCTCTCTCTCTCTCTCTCTCTCTCTCTCTCTCTCTCTCTCTCTCTCTCTCTCTCTCTCTCTCTCTCTCTCTCCTCTCTCTCCCCTCTCTCTCTCTCTCTCTCTCTCTCTCTCTCCTTCCTTTCCCTCTCTCTCTCTCTCTCTCTCTCCTCTCTCTCTCTCCTCTCTCTCTCTCTCTCTCTCTCTTCTCTCTCTCTCTCTCTCTCTCTCTCTCTCTCTCTCTCTCTCTCTCTCTCTCTCTCTCTCCTTCCTTTCCCTTCTCTCTCTCCTTTCTCTCTCTCTCATCTCTCTCTCTCTCTCTCATTTTAACCGACTTATATTATATTACATTATATAATATATTGTGTGCGCGCGTGTGTGTGTGTGTGTGTGTGTGTGTATGTGTGTGTGTGTGTGTGTGTGTATGTGTGTATGTATGTGTGTGTGTGTGTGTGTATTAGTGATGGACCGAATGTCTATTTTCCGTATTCGCGAATGCGAATGCGAATATTTGGTTTTGATATTCGCGAATGCGAATTGCGAATATTACATAACATTTAATTTAATACACAATTTTGTATAACATACAGGTAACAGAAATATTTTGTATGTATTGTAAGAGTTCAAACATAAAAAAATGAATGTCTAATGTAAGTTCCATTCAATTTTCTATGTTGCCAGCTTGCGGGACGAGGACCCACTCTTACACGAATACTTACATGATAATATCTTGCATGAATAATTAGTATTAACTAATATATCAATAACTATTATTGCAAAGTTTACACTGTGCAATATCACTGAAGTGACACATCACACAAACATCACACAAAGAAAGTTGATTGTGCTCGTGGGTGAAAGAGAAGATGCTTAATTACTGCAGTATAGCGCACGAGGCAAGCAATGAGTTGAGTTCAATGACCTTGAGAGAAGCGGCTGCTTTACTCTGTTGAAGGGTGGAGAATGGAGTTAGTGTTCAAGGAACTATGGCCTTGGCTACCACTACGCCTCCTCACCTCATTCTTGTAACTAATGCTCGGCTAAACTTTAAATTTATGTATATGTTTGCTTGCGTAATATTATGTTCACTTGTTATTTTCTCCTTTTTTTGTAAGTTTATTGATTTGGGCAAAATATTCGCATATTCGCAAACAACTACGAGTGGGAGTGCGAATGCGAATATTGAAAAAACATGCGAATATTCGCAATTGCGAATGCGAATGCGAATATTCGGTCCATCACTAGTGTGTATGTATGTGTTTGTATGTGTGTGTGTATGTGTGAGTGCGTGTGTGATAGTTTAATAGATTAGTAAAGGATAGTCCTAGAATGTTCATTGTAGAAGAAGAAGACAGTTGAGTGTCATTGAAGAATAGGGGATAGTTATCTGGTAGGTTTTGTCGAGTAGATAGGTGAAGAAATTGGGTTTTTGAGGCATTGAACAAAACAAGGTTTGCTTTGCCCCAATCAGAAATTATAGAAAGATCAGAAGTTAGGCGCTCGGTGGCATCTCTCCGTGAATCACTTAGTTCCTGTTGAGTTGGACGTCTTTTAAACGACGCTGAAAAATGCAGGGTAGAATCATCAGCGTAGGAGTGGATAGGACTTTGAGTTAGACTTAGAAGATCATTAATGAATAATAGAAAGAGAGTGGGTGATAGGACAGAACCCTGGGAACACCACTATTGATAGATTTAGGAGAAGAACAATGTCCGTCTACAGTAGCTGCAATAGAACGGTTTGAAAGGAAACTTAAGATGAAGGTACAGAGAGAAGGATAGAAACCGAATGAGGGTAGTTTGGAAATTAAAGATTTGTGCCAGACTCTATCAAAAGCTTTTGATATGTCAAGGGCAACAGCAAAAGTTTCACCGAAACCCCTGAAGGAGGATGATCAAGATTCAGTTAGGAAAGCTAGAAGATCGCCAGTAGATCGCCCTTTACGGAAACCGTATTGATGATCAGATAGAAGATTGTGAGCAGAGAGATGCTTAAGAATCTTCTTATTAAGTATAGATTCAAAAACTTTAGAAAGGCAGGAAGTCAAAGCTATAGGACGGTAGTTTGAAGGATTAGAACGGTCACCCTTCTTAGGAACAGGTTGGATGTGAGCAAACTTCCAGCAAGCCAATACAAGCCAAGGTGTGCCGGGAAACCCTAAATTAGCCATGCAGCACGTAGTTTATACCTGGCGTGTGCAGTGGCTACCAAGTGCTGGTTATGGTGGGCTGTGGAGGGATACAAGTCATACAACCAATTATTTCCTAGTGTGTTGATAAATTATTGCCTTGCAGTGGTAATATTTATATTGTAGGAAGGAGGAGGTGAAGGCAGGTGTGTAGTGAGAGGAAGGAGTGAAGAGAAGTTCAAACAATAAAAGAAAGAAGTTCAAACAATATTAGGGTTGCCAATTCTGAACAATTCCAGTTCCTCTGGTGAAGCATCAGAGACCTCAGCAGTCTGGGTTCACGCCTGGTAAGTCAACAACGGACCGTATCCTAGCGCTTCGTGTCCTGGTGGAACGCCGACGTGAGTTTCGACAGGGGATGCTTGCAGCCTATGTTGATCTCAAGAAGGCGTTTGACCGAGACCACCGAGAGACAAGTCCTGGTGGATCGCCCGTGACGTCACACCATAAGGATACAACCCGCTCCGCTCCCCGTACAAGTTTACCTACCTAATATAATGTTTATCAGTATAAAAG
>JACEEZ010022645.1:340000-470000 GCA_016584305.1 Chionoecetes opilio
AGCATACCCAGATGGTCTTACAGTAGTGATATGCAAAGAGTGCAATGTGACTTTCAGTACCCTAAATAATTACAGAAAACACCTTCTTGAAAGCCATCAAATTGAAAGTCAGAAAGCTCAGCATGTGTTTACTTCTGAAGAAGGTAAGGGGTCATTTAAAGGAAAATATTCACAAGTGCGGTAAAATGAGTCCTTTCCCGCTCTTATTAGTGGACTTTAATTCTTCAGACCTTGACAGATCCCTTCAGATGGTAAATATGCAGTTTCAACCAATCGTCCCTATTGACCAATATACTCTCTTGGGCAAAACTGCACAACAACTCCAACCTTTTTTACTTAAAGTCTTCCGCTCTACCCAGAAAACTTGTGGACCTGTCTCGTATTGGGATTTTGGGTAGCGGAAAAAAAAAGAAAAAAAGTCACTTGTTTGAAAAAAAAAGTGGCCTAATCTAGGGAAAAATCTAAACTAAACCTAACTTTACTTAACCTAACCTAACCTGGCGTATTAAGCTCCTAGCTTTTGATTTTGGACTTATAATTTTTCAGGCCCCTCAGACTTTGTAGAGGCAGTGTGGTGTAAACAGGCCTGACCGCACACTGAAACCTTTGCTGATATGAAGTACAGTAAGTGTACTATATGCTGCTGTAATGTCATTCAGATAAGCTTGGAGCAGTGCTTATGCAGTTCAACCCTTACAACCACCGATCGTGCATTGGTTTAAACGAGTTCGGGTTTATTAGGCCGTATTTTTTTCGTCCGTGATCCAGTTAGGCCGCCACAACTTTAGGCCGTGATCCAGTTAGGCCGCCACAACTTTAGGCCGTGAGATGTTTAGGCCCCAGGAACCTTTAGGCCGTGAGATGTTTAGGCCCCAGGAACCTTTAGGCCGTGAGATGTTTAGGCCCCAGGAACCTTTAGGCTGTGAGATGTTTAGGCCCCAGGAACCTTTAGGCTGTGAGATGTTTAGGCCCCAGGAACCTTTAGGCTGTGAGATGTTTAGGCCCCAGGAACCTTTAGGCTGTGAGATGTTTAGGCCCCAGGAACCTTTAGGCTGTGAGATGTTTAGGACCCAGAACCTTTAGGCTGTGAGATGTTTAGGCCCCAGGAACTTTAGGCTGTGAGATGTTTAGGCCCCAGGAACCTTTAGGCTGTGAGATGTTTAGGCCCCAGGAACCTTTAGGCTGTGAGATGTTTAGGCCCCAGGAACCTTTAGGCTGTGAGATGTTTAGGCCCCAGGAACCTTTAGGCTGTGAGATGTTTAGGCCCCAGGAACCTTTAGGCCATGAGATGTTTAGGCCCAGGAACCTTTAGGCTGTGAGATGTTTAGGCCCCAGGAACCTTTAGGCCATGAGATGTTTAGGCCCCAGGAACCTTTAGGCCATGAGATGTTAGGCCCCAGGAACCTTTAGGCTGTGAGATGTTTAGGCCCCAGGAACCTTTAGGCTGTGAGATGTTTAGGCCCCAGGAACCTTTAGGCTGTGAGATGTTTAGGCCCCAGGAACCTTTAGGCTGTGAGATGTTTAGGCCCCAGGAACCTTTAGGCTGTGAGATGTTTAGGCCCCAGGAACCTTTAGGCCATGAGATGTTTAGGCCCAGGAACCTTTAGGCTGTGAGATGTTTAGGCCCCAGGAACCTTTAGGCCATGAGATGTTTAGGCCCCAGGAACCTTTAGGCCATGAGATGTTTAGGCCCCAGGAACCTTTAGGCTGTGAGATGTTTAGGCCCCAGGAACCTTTAGGCTGTGAGATGTTTAGGCCCCAGGAACCTTTAGGCTGTGAGATGTTTAGGCCCCAGGAACCTTTAGGCCATGAGATGTTTAGGCCCCAGGAACCTTTAGGCTGTGAGATGTTTAGGCCCCAGGAACCTTTAGGCCCTGAGATGTTTAGGCCCAGGAACCTTTAGGCCATGAGATGTTAGGCCCCAGGAACCTTTAGGCTGTGAGATGTTTAGGCCCAGGAACCTTTAGGCTGTGAGATGTTTAGGCCCAGGAACCTTTAGGCTGTGAGATGTTTAGGCCCAGGAACCTTTAGCTGTGAGATGTTTAGGCCCCAGGAACCTTAGGCTGTGAGATGTTTAGGCCCCAGGAACCTTTAGGCTGTGAGATGTTTAGGCCCCAGGAACCTTTAGGCTGTGAGATGTTTAGGCCCCAGGAACCTTTAGGCTGTGAGATGTTTAGGCCCCAGGAACCTTTAGGCTGTGAGATGTTTAGGCCCCAGGAACCTTTAGGCCATGAGATGTTTAGGCCCCAGGAACCTTTAGGCCATGAGATGTTTAGGCCCCAGGAACCTTTAGCTGTGAGATGTTTAGGCCCCAGGAACCTTTAGGCTGTGAGATGTTTAGGCCCCAGGAACCTTTAGGCTGTGAGATGTTTAGGCCCCAGGAACCTTTAGGCCAGAGATGTTTAGGCCCCAGGAACCTTTAGGCTGTGAGATGTTTAGGCCCCAGGAACCTTTAGGCTGTGAGATGTTTAGGCCCAGGAACCTTTAGGCTGTGAGATGTTTAGGCCCAGGAACCTTTAGGCTGTGAGATGTTTAGGCCCCAGGAACCTTTTAGGCTGTGAGATGTTTAGCCCCAGGAACTTTAGGCCATGAGATGTTTAGGCCCAGGAACTTTAGTGCCATGAGAATGTTTAGGCCCAGGAACCTTTAGGCTGTGAGATGTTTAGGCCCCAGGAACCTTTAGGCCATGAGATGTTTAGGCCCCAGGAACCTTTAGGCCATGAGATGTTTGGGCCCCCGTACCTTTTGGCCATGAGATGTTTAGTGCCCAGGAACCTTTAGGCTGTGAGATGTTTAAGGCCCAGGAACCTTTAGGCTGTGAGATGGTTTTGGCCCCAGGAACCTTTAGGCTGTGAGATGTTTAGGCCCCAGGAACCTTTAGGCTGTGAGATGTTTAGGCCCCAGGAACCTTTAGGCCATGAGATGTTTGGGCCCCCAGGAACCTTTAGGCCATGAGATGTTTGGGCCCCCGGGAAACCCTTTTAGGCTGTGAGATGTTTAGGCCCCAGGAACCTTTAGGCTGTGAGATGTTTAGGCCCCAGGAACCTTTAGGCTGAAGTTGCAGGGATGTGAACTTTTGTAGCCCACATATAGTCATACCGAGCCACCAGAATAATCGTATTTTCAGATGAATTATCGTACAACCTTAGGTAAAATAATGTACTATTCACTAAATAACTTTAATATAATAATAATCTAGTGATGCAGATAGATTGCCATTGAGTATTAGACTAAGTCGAACATCACAATGCCTTAATTTGTAGGGGCCTAAATTTTTGTTTGTATCTGAATATACTTTATTCTCTTCACAGAATTCTTGGGGTGGAAAGGTTCTCTGGAAATGGATATCGGAGTTAATTACACGGCTCATTCTGGGCCTAGGAATACTTGTGATGGCATCAAACAGATATTCTACTGTCGGAGATCTGGTGTGAAGTCAACTAAGATTCATGGCAAGAGGCAGCGTGCTGAAAAGAGACAAGGTATTCCTATCTTACATAGCTTATAAACAGTTTAGTCCCAAGCACAGTAACATAAATTCTAGTTAAGTGCATGTATGACCAGCCTATCTGACTTCGTCAAGAGAGGGTGCGGTTTCGTCAATAGGAGGATCGACATTCACTGCCCGTAATCCAGTGGTGTGAAGCTGCTGAATTGGAGGGTCCACCGTGAACAACTGCCCAAAGTTATCAGCCCAACAAGCCATCTGCCCATCCATGTCTGACACGAGGCACCCATCTGCTGTTCAGAGAGCACTCGCCTGAGATGGAGACTTGGTATGGAGCTTCTTCAGGACTCGGTAGGCGGGTCGGAGGTTATTAACGTTCACATGGCCCTCGCCATCCTCAGCGAGACTCCTGACATACGTACTTCTCCTTGTCTCTCCCCAGGAGGGTTCTAGTCCTGCGTGACAGAGAACGTAAGAAAATAAGGAAGCTACAAGAGGCCGTGAGACCTACACGAGGTATTTCCTGTTAAATATCGATCAGACCCCTGTGCTGGTCCTGGTTCCCAGCAAGCCTGGCTGCGCGACTCTCCTTGATATTCTCCAGCGTCTCCGTCGAGACAAAACCGCGCCTTGACCTCGGGCGCTCCCCAATACACTTCTTGGCAGCCTGGAGAGTTTCACGTTTGAATGTATCCCACAAGTTCTACAGGGTCCTTGAGGGCACCGAGCACATCAAACTGATTTGAGACTGCCACTGCATACTCACGGGCACATGTCAAGTCCTTCAGCTTCTCAAGATGAAATACAGTATGGTTACTGTTAGAGTAGGGGGTCTCACCAATAAAGGTTGCACCGCTCGGGGATCGAACCCGGGACCTTCCGCTTGCCGGGCGGCTGTGCTTCCCGTTACACCACGGGAACCTCCTAGTGACAACCCACACAGTTACCTTTTGAGATTCTTCTGGACTTGACATGAAGCTTAAGTGTAGCAACAACAAGTCTGATTAGCTGCAAAGAACTCAACACTCCAGTAAATCCTGCAGTTCTGGAGGATCCTCCAATGAGGACTAACGAGTATGTGGTCGATCTTCTTAGCTACCCCTCCGGCATTATTATACCATGTCAAGCGGTGCAGCTCTGGTCTCTAATACCAAGAACCTGCAATTCTCAACCTTCTGGACCTCGCAAAATTCAGAAGCAGAGAACTGTTAATGTTTTCAGGTTTCAAGACACACTACATCAGTCACTTTAAATACCACACTCCCACAACACTCGCCCCTCCTCCTAGCCCACCCCTTTCTTCCTCCCTCATACACCTAATGCAGGTTTTTCCTTTTAATCTTAACAGGTACTTGTAAGCTGGGGTCTTACTGCACATCCTCAATGGAAGTCGTGAAGATGGATGGAAAGATTCGTGTTACCTTGTACCACGACCATCGTGATCACGACCTTGGTGGTGACAGCCTAGTTCACATGACACTTCCCAAGACTGAGCAGGATATAATTGCACAAGTTGAGAAATATCAGGAAGAAATGAAAAGCAAAATTAAGTCACAACTTCTGCCTAAGTGCAGCGAAATTAAAGACCTCCATGTTTTGAAAACTGCGAACAGCATGTTATCTAAATTAATTGCTACATTAGATGCTGGCAGGATATATCCAGCAAATACCAATAAGGGGCCTGTGGATATTTCTACTATTTCGGAACCAGACAATAAAAGTGTGTCAAACAAAACTGATTGTATTCCACAAAAAAGAGAAAACGAGAAAACGAAGGAACAAACTTGAAAAAGTTACTTGTAAAAGCAAGACTGGCAAATGGGGAAAGTCTGGCAAAGTCTCAGTCTGATGATATAAGAGTTCCAATATTATCAGATGGAGGTATTGACTCTGAGCAGGGTCTCTGTATAAGAGGGTAACGCCACCCGTTGGCCCTATGTTAAACGCTATTGGGCGCCATCTTGCTGCCAGGGCCTCAACATTTTTTTGCACTCAAATTTTTGGCACTCAAATTTTTTTGGCACAAAAAAATTTGGCACTCAATTTTTTGCACTCAAAAACGTTTGGCACAAAAAATTTGGCCACCAAAAAAAATTGGCCACAATTTTTTTGGGCAGGCAAAAAAATTTCGGCAGTAAAAAAAATTTGGCACTAAAAATTTTTGCCCCTCAAAAACATTTGGCACTAAAAAATATTTGCCACAAAAAAAAAAATTGGCACTCAAAATTTTTTGACACTAAATAATTTTGGCACTCAAACATTTTTGGCACTCACATTTTTTTTGGCATTTTATAGCTAGCAAATGAGGGAGGAGTGACAGCCTCGGGGTACTCTTTCATTCGCTAGCTATTAAATGCCAAGTCATTTTGTGCAAAAATGTTTGTGCCCAAAAAAAATTGAGTGCCAAACATTTTTGAGTGGCAAAATTTTTGAAAATTCTTGTGTGCCGAAAATTTTCGAGTGCAAAACATTTCGAGTGCCAGAGTGAACGGAGAGGCCCTGACAGCAAGATGGCGATCATAAATTGAGTTGACGCTACTCTCTTATAGAGGTACTCTACTCTGAGCATAGTTACTGAGGTAGCAAGATATGTTCGAGGTATGAATACCAGTGATTGAGTAGTAACAGGAAAAAGAGGCAGATCTCTTTTATTATGTGGTGTGGCCCACGTCCCTGGGCAATCTGGGAAAAAACATTTATGAAAAAGTCCATGTCCGAAGTGTCATCCATTAATAAAATATCTGTTACAATTGGATTTAAGTTGATGTGGGTTAAATATTGGGAATAAATCATCATCATATCTGACGTCTTGTTCCTCCACTCTTTTTTTTCCATAGCATGCATTGTCTACCCTCCCCATTCTACCTTTTACTTCACTCGTGTATACTTTAGGGGCAATCTACCGTCCATCTGTTGCATATGGCCAAACCATCTGTATTTCTTTTGATGAATTATTCCATTTCACAGTTCTTGATTTTGTTTATGCCTTATAGTACGTAAGTAGCCAAGAGACTGATTGATTATGGTCTTACCTACTTGTATTGTTTCCCTCCCTTCCAGACCTGTATCGGTGGCCAGTAGTGTAGGTAAGATTTCCATTCCTCACTGAAGACGCACGAACTCATGCACTAAAACACTAAACGTGACACTAACAATAATTTGGTAACCGCGCTAGTTACCTACGTAGCGGCGGCGCACAAGGAAAAATAAATTGCGCAATATCTTAATTAATTTTATCCTACAATACGATGACTTGTAGTGAAAAGGTGTCAGAAAATATTTATAATTTTAGAATAAGCCAGATACTCATTAAAAAAACTCACTTTCTGTAGTATGCCAGCTGATGAATAATAAGCCGTGAAAGCGTCAAGATCAAGATCAAGACATAAAAAAAGTTTGTTTACAAGTGTTCTCGTGTGTGTGCCGTTTTGTTTAACATTTTCGCCTTGCTCCGTGTGTACATGCTCCTTCTCCTTCCACACACTGTTAGAGGGAAGATATTAATGCTTAGAGACCATTGAGCATCACTGAATAAAAATGAAAATAATGCCAAGGAGGTAATAAAAGATTAATCCAATCGGTGGGCGGTGTGAAGTGTTTGTCCTCCCACCCACGCCCACACGCCCCCAGTGATGGCATGGGCTGTGGTGGGCGTGGTGGCCGCCGTGGTGGTGGCGGCGGCGGCGTCCTCCTGCCCTGTGGTGATGCAGACAAGTGGACAGGTGGAACGCCGGCTGATTAATGAAGGCTTCCACAGGTGAGGCGGTGGTGGATGAAGGAACGGTACATTTTTGGTAAATTTTTACACTAGGACCAGAATTCTCTACACAATTGGGAGGGTATCCGTTGATTCGAGCCGCCAGTTGAAACAGGCCAAACCTAACCTTAGGTTAGTTAATTTTCATATGTCCTATACACTCTCCTTACTAAAAACATCTTATATCTCCAAAAGTAGTAATTTGCGACGGAAACTCAGACAAAAAGTTACTTAGAATCCATTAAGGTAAACAGAAACCATACTCCCAATGAATACAGTTGATTCGGGCCGCCTAAAAAAATTAACCTAAACCTAACCTAACCTTTACCGGTAATAATGGACGAGAGTTTCACGGTCGTTTTCAGAGACACCAACTATTTTTTCTTGGCCTACAATAGGTGCTTGTTCTAATGGTGCTTGTTTTATTTTGCGCAAACCCAAAAAAAAAAAAAAAAAAAAAAAATGAAACCTAACCTAACCTAACCTTATAGGTTTTAAAGAAACCTAACCTAACCTTAACCACAAAATGTATATATTTTTTATTTTTTTATTTTTTTTTAGTTTTGGTTTTGGTTTTGGTTTGCGCAAAATATAACTATTATAGGCAGGACCTATAGACAACACAACTTGAGTTGGGAGTCATCCAGCGTAAGCTGTCAGCGTAAGCTGTCAGCGTAAGCTGTCAGCGTAAGCTGTCAGCGTAAGCTGTCAGGCTGAAGCCTTTGGTCAGGCATTCTCCCATCCACGTTTTATTTTATTTTTACATAAAGGACTGGCCAAGGGCACAAAAAAAAGAGGTAACAAAAAGCCCACTTAGTTGCCAGTCTCCATAAAGAGGACAGTAAAGGCCATGTCACACGAGCAATATTTTCCGGCATCTTTTGGTATCTTGCTACCAAAAGATGCCCGTACCGGTGGCAAAAGGTGCGGGACTTGTCACACGGCGTTTCGGCTACGAGCATCTTCCTACCGGCATCTTCCAAGACCCGCGCCCAAAACAAAACACTATGGATCGTGCAACAAGACTGGTAGTATATATATATATATGTCTTAATAAATATATGTCTTATATATATATAAGATAAACAAAATGGTATTTTTCCTCTTTTTTGCTTTTATTTTCCCCCTTTCGAAGCCAAACCTTCCCTCAAACAGGGAAATTATCCTGCATCTGGCACCACAGGCTCCAAAATGTAAACAAGGATGCCGGTACTGGTGGCAAAAGAACGAACATGCGCGACTCCGCGTTTGCTACCAAAAGATGCCGGTATCAGGCATCAAATGATGCCTGATACGCTTTTGCTACCAAAAGATGCCGGAAAAAGTGTCCGTGTGACATGGCCTTAAGAGAATAAAAAAAATGGGGGTGGGCCAATTTAGTTCAGGAGGTGTCTTGTCACTCCACTCGAAAAGATTAAGCCTTAGGAAGGTGGAAAAACAGAAACAGGAAGAGAGTTCCAGAGTTTACCAGTGAAAGGGATGAAAGAGTAAAGATACTGATTAACTCTTGCATTAGGAAGATGGACAGAAAAGGGATGAGAATGAGTAGAAAGTCTTCTGCAGCGAGACTGCGGGAGTAGGTGAGGCATGCAGTTAGAAGAAAAAGAATAGAAGAAAAGCAATTATATAGAAGAGAAAAAGAAGGATATGTTTGAATATTTTGCGTCTAGATGACGGGTGCGCGGGAGGCAGGGAGGTGACGCGTGTGCCCTCCCTGCCTCCTCCCTCCCGCCCACCCGTTATCTATGTAGACGTAAAATAATAAAACATATCTTTCCTTTTCTCTTCTACATACATATATCGCTTTTTATGTGAACACTGAAAGTACCGTCGTATTCAGGAGAAGTTTATGTACGAGAATTCATGTTTTATTCTACACTTGATTTCATAATTGCTGTAAATATCAATTTGAGTAAAAAGTGTTGTAAACCTTACCATTTTATTATCTGACTTATACTCAACGTAATTAGCCTACTTAGTTTTTCACCCTATCGAGTTTTTAAAATTGTCTTATAGATGTACAATTACTGCTTAATCCAATGATGCAAACCACATTTCTATCTTGTGTAATAGGTGAGCTTTGTGGAGATATATAAATATTTTCTGAACGCGATGGAGTGATGAGACTGTCCAGCAGGCTTACCATCCGTTCCGCACTATACGAGAGGATGAGAGCCGGTTTTCTCAAATGAATGGACTATAGGTACCTATGATGCCGGATAAAGGGAGTTCCACTGTACTATAAATTTTGACTTTGGATTCGGTATGACAGTTGACTCGTTATTCCACCCTTCACTCATCCATCTTTCATTCCTGCTCACTCACTCATACACCTACTCATCACCCATACATCTACTCATCACTCATCGCCCATACATCTACTCATCACTCACTCCTCCACATCACCAACTCACCCATGCATCTACTCATCACTCACGCCTCCACATCACCAACTCACCCATACATCTACTCATCACTCACTCCTCCACATCACCAACTCACCCATACATCTACTCATCACTCACGCCTCCACATCACCAACTCATCCATACATCTACTCATCACTCACGCCTCCACATCTACACATCACCCATACATCTACTCATCACTCACGCCTCCACATCACCCATACATCTACTCATCACTCACGCCTCCACATCTACACATCACCCATACATCTACTCATCACTCACGCGTCCACATCTACACATCACCCATACATCTACTCATCACTCACGCCTCCACATCACCCATACATCTACTCATCACTCATGCGTCCACATCTACACATCACCCATACATCTACTCATCACTCACACCTCCACATCACCAACTCACCACTCTTCAATGGAATGGACTCGGTCATCAGGTATAGTTAGTGCAGAGTCATTAGAAAGCTTTAAAGGGAGGCTAGATAAATTCATGGATGGAGATGAAAGGTGGACATAGGTAGTGTTAAGTAACAGGAACTACCTCGTGTAGGTCTCCCAGCCTCTTGTAGCTTCCTTATTTTCTTATGTTCTTATGTTCTTATGTTCTTCACAGGGAGCTAGAGACAACAGTGTTCGTCTCATCCCCGGACAACCTGGAGTCCTGCGTGATGCTGTTGAAGGAGACGCTACCCCCGGGCTCCTACGTTGACCCCCACCAGCTGGCCTTCCTCCGAGCCCTAGGGGGACCCGACTTCTACGTCCCTCAGGTGGGTGTGTCCTCGTGACCTGATGAATGAGGAGTGAGTGTGTGATGTTGTTATCTGCTTAGCGATGATTGTGAGTATTTCATGTGTTTGCTACCGAGTATTGAGGGGCTCTGCTTTTTTTTGTTCACCCCCCACCCCCCCCTCTCTCGCTCTCGCTCTCGCTCTCGCTCTCGCTCTCGCTCTCGCTCTCGCTCTCGCTCTCGCTCTCGCTCTCGCTCTCGCTCTCTCTCTCTCTCTCTCTCTCTCTCTCTCTCTCTCTCTCTCTCTCTCTCTCTCTCTCTCTCTCTCTCTCTCTCTCTCTCTCTCTCTCTCTCTCTCTCTCTCCTCTCTCTCAGTTCATTGCTTTTACGTTTTTGCCTTTTTCACAAAGGAATCAACAATTATGCATTTTCCCCACAAGCTGCTCAGTACCAGATATGCCTTTTGACAAGTGTTTTCCATTTAATTGTCTGTCATATCTGTTCTTTCATGAGTAATTTCCTGCCCCAAAG
Source organism: Chionoecetes opilio (assembly GCA_016584305.1). Classification (NCBI taxonomy): domain Eukaryota; kingdom Metazoa; phylum Arthropoda; class Malacostraca; order Decapoda; family Majidae; genus Chionoecetes; species Chionoecetes opilio. The sequence goes on from JACEEZ010022645.1 coordinate 350,896, forward strand.
TGAATCAATAAAAAGTGAAGTACCATGCTAAAGAAGAAAATACATTCTAAGCTGTTCTATAGTCTTTTCTACCTTGTAATGACCTATTTCTTCTCATAGTGATAAACATCTATTGATCACCCAGCAGGATGTTGATGTTATTCCAGGGTTGTTGATTTTTTTTTTTTTTTTGAAAAATAAAAAAACCCATTTATTTTATTTGAATTGGGTTTATTTGATTTTAATCAATTTTTTTTATTTATATTAATTTGATGTTCTACATGAAATCTAACTACTACTACAGGATATTGTTTAGCATATTTATAACTACAAAGAGATAGAATAAGTGAATTAATAAGGCATATAACATGGATATAACATATAATGCTTATAACAGTACACTCAAAACTGAGGCACCGCCTCGGTACAGAGAAGGCAGCAAAACTTGTTTTCTTTTTGAAGTCCATGAATAAACACACTCCTCCTCATGATCATGATGATGCTTAAATTCTATGTTGGGTCTAACCAATTAAATTAAAGTGGACTTTGATTATTATATGCAGTTACAAGGTACTTTCTTTTAGCTAACTCTGGATAATAAACATTGTGAAAAAGGAATTTGTACTATTATGGTAAAATTTTAATTTATCTATACTTTTTCTTAATAATGCTAATTCCACTATACATTGATTTAAATAAAAATGTTATATAATTTTTGTTGTAGTAATACGTAATTACTTTGTCGGTTGAACAAGAGAATAATATTTTTTTGATTGATAATCATAATGCACATTAACCCCTTGAGACCCAGAACATAATTTCCATTATAATTTGGGTACCATTAGACGATTTTTTAATGAATATAAGCAATATTTTATAGATTTGACTTGTTTAGTATCCTTGTCGACTAACTAATTTGGTATATTAAGTTACTTTTTGTGATTTTATGGCTCGACAACATACATTTTTTTTATAGCAAAGGAAAGATCTGGACCGGTATTACCAAAACTTAATCATAGCTATGACAAATATTTATCATAACTCTTGGATATGATACATTTTTATCATACGCCATTTATCATAAGTTTGGAATCTAGCACAATTGTTTATCATAGGCGTCTGCTAAATATAGCGTCATTGTTTCTTTAAAATGGTTATATAATCAGTAAATTCATCCTTTGACCACGTTTTATGGGTTGATACTTCTTCCCTTATGTTTATAACATGTTTAGGGCAATGACACAGAGAGTAATGTAGTAATTCATTCCCGAAAATAAAGCATATAGATGTACCGTTGAGCAGTATCTGTGTAAACACGAAACAGAGTTGCCAGATGGCGATGTTTTCGATCTAAAAGCTGTTTGTACAAAGTTGGTGAGGAACAATATGCCTTCACACGGTCTACTCGGTATTTCCTAATCAGCTGTGCATCACTTAGCTCACTCAACACATCCCTATGTGGGCGAATATTTCTTCACTGAGGCTGTTATTGTGTCTCGGCCCTGTTAACAGCTGGAAAGTTTATCATAGTCGCGGAGCCGTTATCATAGTCGCGCTAGAACTCGGTGAACCCACTCTTAGCCTCCCGCACGGTTTGTGATAGTCCCCCCACAATTTATGATATTCGCCAGCCAGTTGTGACTAAAATGGGCCATTTTGTCCAGCTATGATAAACGTTCTTAACTATGATCTCTTTGGTAATACCGGCCCTGGCCGCGAAGGAGTTAAACTTTGGTTAATATCATTTTGGCAATTTATAAACAAAAGTAACATGCACATTCAACTTTTGGTTATAGTAGTGTGGCTTTTTGTACAGTACAACAAAAATCTATATATAATTGAGAAAAAAATATTTCTGCTGTGAAAAAAGCCACATGACAATTTGCTATCTAAAAGTGCCACAGTGGATTCCCCGCACTCCTCATTGTGTCTCATTATGATATAATTATACTACAATGATACAATTGGGGCTCATAAAGCCCATTTGCTTAGTTTTCCTTCTTTCCCCCCTCGTTTTCAAATAATGATAAGGTTATGATTTAAATCAGTGATTTAAAAAAAAAAAAAATTGATTTAAATCATGATTTAAATCAAACAACCCTGTGTTATTCACCCACTGTGCAGATGATCAATGTGGAGACTCCTGAACACCAGTCACCCCGTGTGGTTGCCTACTTCTTCAGCCCCGTCCAGGAACTTCCCGACGGGCGCTGGCTGGCTAACATCACCGTGCCTCTCCACCTGCGCTACCACAGGTGAGACGCCGGTGTGACGGTATAGAAGATCCGCCGTACCAGTTTGTCCAGCGCATGCGCAGAATTTGATATTTTTATATTTAACCTACCCTTACCTTACCTAACCTACCTCATCTAACCTAACCTAATTTACCTAACATAAAATAACCTAAAACACCGCCCTAGACTTGATATTTGGTCCGAGTAACAGCCCACGTCGTCTGTTTGTTTACATCCATCGAGTTCTGCGCATGCGCTGGACCAACCAGCACGGCGGATCTTCTGTACCCCCACACCGGCCCAACCAATGAGACCTGGCCCTACCAATGTGACCTGGTCCTACCAATGTGACCTGGCCCAACCAATGTGACCTGGCCCTACCAATGTGACCTGGCCCAACCAATGTGACCTGGCCCAACCAATGTGACCTGGCCCTACCAATGTGACCTGGCCCAACCAATGTGACCTGGTCCTACCAATGTGACCTGGCCCTACCAATGTGACCTGGCCCAACCAATGTGACCTGGCCCAACCAATGTGACCTGGCCCTACCAATGTGACCTGGCCCAACCAATGTGACCTGGTCCTACCAATGTGACCTGGCCCTACCAATGTGACCTGGCCCTACCAATGTGACCTGGCCCAACCAATGTGACCTGGCCCTACCAATGTGACCTGGTCCTACCAATGTGACCTGGCACACTCCTACTGCATTGTAACGGATTCAAGCTGGAAAAGTGTAGATTTAAAAAGGAAATAGAGAGAAACTGGCTCACAAATAGGGTGGTGAATGATTGGAATGGACTCAGTCATCAGGTGGTCAATGCGGAGTCTATTGGGGTGTTTTAAAGGAGTCTGGATAAATTCATGGATGGGGAAAAGAGGTGGATATAGGTAGAGTTAAGTAACAGGAACTACCTCGTGTAGGTCTCACGGCCTCTTTTAGCTTCCTTATTACCTCCGCCAACGAAGTTGGAGGGGTTATGTTTTCACCCCGATCTGTCTGTGTTTGTTAGTGTACAGGATTTCTCGAAAAGTTACGAATAGATTTGGACCAAACTCGGTATACCAAGTCTATTTGGTATAAGGAAGAACTGATTTAATTTTGGATTAAATCTATTGACAACTGTTGCCATGGCAACCAATTGATGAAATATTCGGCCGGAGGTATGCGCTCATACTGAGTGCATATATATATATATATATATATATACATATATATATATATACGTATATTTGATTAAATATTCGGCGGAGGTATGCGCTCTACTGAGTGCCCCCCCCCCCCCCCTAGTTTTCTTATGTTCTTATGTTCTTATTCAGGTGTTCATGTATTCTTCCAGTGCACTAATATCAGTCCACAAAGCCTGCAGGGAATCCATAGATGTAGCCTGCTTGTGTGTGTTCTGCATGCATGAGTGTATATTCCCCGTCACACGATGCAAGATTTGATGCAGGGCGGTGAGGAGCATACTAAAAGCCTTGTGTGTTCAAACGTGTGCCTTGCTGTGCTGTCAGACTGAGATGCCACACAATATCTCTGCTCTGTTGGTTCTTGTGTTGGCTTGTGCCATTAAAAAGAAGCAAGACAGAGGAGTATGAAGAATACAGTACACTGGGGAACTAAATATTGCAGGTGTGACTGATGAAACTTCTCGCGAATAACACAAAGCTGTGAATAATGCAACTCCCCCCCACAAACTAACTCCCAACCCCAACTTACCCACAAGCACCATAACTCTCCCACAAACACCATAACTCATCCACAAACACCATAACTTACCCAAAAACACCACAGCCTCTAACTAAGCTATGCACACCTTCTGTCGTCAGGGCTTGGAGCGGGCAGAACCACCCATCCCTGGAGGCACAAGTCCACATCCCACATCCGGCCTTGTTGGTGCACTGTGAGGCTGATGTGCCAGACGCCTGCAGCCCACTCCTGCAGCTTGAGCCGTGCCCTCCCACAGGACCTCAGCTGTGCCAGTGGCTTCCCCTGCATACCTTCAGTGTGAGTGTCTCGAGGCAATTGTTGTAGGGAGGAGGAATAGATGTGGAGGAGGGATGAGTTGGGAGGAGTGTAGTGATGAGTAAGGAGGAGGAGTAGTTATAGGGATGAGTTGGGAGTAGTGTAGTGATGAGTAAGGAGAAGTAGTAGTGATGTATTGAAAGTAGTAGCAATGAGTAAGGGGTAGTACGTAGGGGTGAGTAGTAAGTAACAGCAGCCATTAGTAAGTAGTCTTGAATTGTTTACCGTCACGAGTACGAGTTATTGGAGACATGAGTGAAACGAAACCTCACTAATTAGGGATGAACCTTACTCATGAGTGATTGGTGGCGTCAGCAGTGAGCAGTAAAGGGTAGTGATGAGCAGGAACCAGAAACCATACTTACACAGAAAAATATTTATTTATTCATTGTTATTTTTGATACATATTGTTAAATATACAATTATAAGACGTTAAGGGGCATCAGCGTGGTGAGGGAGTGTTGGATCTGTGTCGCATATATAAATGATCTTCTACTGTGAGCACTATCATTAAGTTGAGTGAGAAAGTGCTGGACATGGCGGGTAGTTCAGCATTCTTTCTACAGAATAGATAGTACAGTGTCGGTAATATAGACGCTGTGTGTTTGTTGTGTTTGGTATAGTTTATTTTAACTTTACTGGCTGAAGAGCTGAAAAAAACAATGATCAAAGCCCACAGAGATACCACTGTGGAAAATGTATACAGTACCCTCCCGAGTTTCGCGCTTGCTTTCTTCCGAAGGCATAGCGCTAAACTCGAGGATCGCGAAAACTCAGGGTATTGAATACACTGAAAAATGCTTATTTATTCCGGTGGAGGTGTACCGTATGTTACGGCTTATAAGAACACTTTTACCCCAAAAAATACCCTGATAAATACTCTTGTGTTTTCCAAGATGAATGTTGTAGTACTTCCTGAGTACTCAGTACCTCATACTTACCTGTTACAAGTATTTCAAATACCATAAGACATTCAAATCAACTAATTTGTCCTCACGCTCTGATGTTTACGTCCTGCCTTTGAAGCTGCCGCCAACAGCGCCATCTATGTCTGCTACTGTTGATGTATCATTTACCACCAGGCTGTCACACATGTATCACAAGCTCTTTTTAGTCCTGGAAATTATCACACATGGCGAATTCATCAAAACTATTTATTAATAGTACACACAAACCTCGATTTCTCGGATATCGGATTTGCCAGACAAAATCCGAGGTCCGGGGATATGTGAGAGTTCAGGACACATTTTTTTTTTTTTTTTTTTTTTTTTTGACGTTGAAATGCCTGGTCCTGTTCGTAAATTGACAAAGTTGTCCGGCAGTCCGAGCGTCTCCTGTCACTCCTGGTCAGTGTCTGCTCCTCCCGCCAGGTGGCAGCTTGCTTAGCGGTCGTATTGTTTACATTTGAGCACACGACACTCACGGTTCACCTGCACGGCCTCCGTCAGTCCCCTGACTCCCACTGCCCCTGGTGCAGGAACATCTCTGAGACTATTGAACACTTTTTGCTGCCTCCCGCCAGGTGGCAGCATGCTCAGCGGTCGTATTGTTTACATTTGGGCACACGACACTCACGGTTCACCTGCACCGCCTCCGTTAGTCCCCTGACCCCCACTGCCCCTGGTGCAGGAACGTCTCTCGAGACTATTGAACACTTTCTGCTGCCTTCCGCCAGGTGGCAGCATGCTCAGCGGACGTAAACGTCGATGGCGGGGTAGTTGATATTGGCGGTTGCCGGACAGTAAATACTAGAGTAGGATAAACGTCCGGGGGTGGGTAATGGCATCGGACTGTTGCGATTCCCGGACCAGTGCTCCCCCCTATTAGTCCGGGAAAACGAGGTTTGTGTGTACTGTCGCATATAAGCTAAAAGTTGTACGATACGCCATAGAACATGGGAACAGAACAACAGAAAGACACTTCGGTGGGGGAGACACCGCTTCTCCCACCGCTGGGTGAGGCGGTGGCCGAGTGGTTAGCGTCTTGGATTGGTGAGCTCAATGTCCCGAGTTTGAATCCTGCCGGGGTAACTCTTTGGGTACTCTGTAGTGTAGGGGTAGCACGCTCGGCTCACAACCGAGAAGTCCCGGGTTCGATCCCCGGGCAGAGCGGATATAGATGGGCTGTTTCCTTTAAAAAACCCGAGCCCCTGTCCACCCAGCAGTGAATGGGTACCGGGTGTTCTTCTTCTTCTTGTGATCTTTGTCGCTTAGTATCGCTTCACAGGTCCTCTTCAACTTTGTCTCCTTCGTTAACAAACTTGTCAGCTCTTCCCTTGTTTATTTCGATATGCAGTAGAGGTCACAAGAAGAAGAAGAAGAAGAAGCCTACCAAAAAAAATGGTAGATTTTACTACCGCCTCCCTGTAGAAAATCTGATTACTGTATTTTTATATTTTATATATCTTCGAAGTTGTTAGCCGGAGGTTTGTGACTCGCCTCTTGGGGTGGTGGCTTCGGCCAACACTAGAGGAGAGGAGAGGAAGAGGAGAGGGAAGGATCTGCAAAGCGATACTAAGCGGTAGAGGTCACAAGAAGATGAAGAAGCTTACCGAGAAAATCGGTAGATTTAACTACCGCCTACCGGTATAAAATCTGTTTATTTTTATATATTTTTCTTAGAAATTTCTTACGTGTACGAAGCAGCGAGAAAGTGGAGTTGGTAAGAATTCAGGACTCGGTGCAAAACTCGAGGATCGCGAAACTCCGATAGCGTGAAACTCTGGAGGGTACTGTATAACAGAGGAGTTTCAGAAGAGGCCAATTTAATTTTGATTGAAGACCCTGAAATCTTGTGTAATGGAATAGAGATGAAGAATTGAACCATTGCAAGGTTTGTTTTTGTTATTGAGAGACTGGCAGCAGGAAGGCTGCAGGTGGCACATAGGACGAGCAGAGATAGTCCACACCTTCCCCATCAGAAGTGTGCATTACATCCAGCATTCCAGCATAGCAGAGTTTTTTAGCAAAGTAGATCATTGGATATCAAAGACAGAAGCAGTGGAATACCTTAAAGTGTTTTTATTTATTTATAGATTTTCGGTTTTGATGTTTTACATTTACAAGTGTATACATTTTTTTTTAACAAATGTAGATATGCAACGATAAACTGCTTAAAAGAAATAGCTGTACAGTAGAAGCTCGATTAAAACTTGATTTACTGGGAAGCTCAATCTAACGAAATGAAGAATTCCGATACCGGAATGCTCAATTTATCAGATTTTTTCCCATATATTTATGGATTTCCAGTACTCCCCCGCCGCCCACATGAGGCATTGTTTTGGCTCGTCAGAATGGTAGTGTATGTACGGGTGACAGCAGGATTAATGATAAGACTAAAGGCTGATTCACACTGGCGTTTTTTCGGCATTTTTATCTGACGAGAAGTCGGTCTCTTGAAAGACCGAGCGATCGGTGTGTGATTTTTGTTGAAAACCTATTGCGATCATGACACCAGCCCCAGACCCAAACCCCTTCTCATCAGATAAAAATGCCGAAAAAACGCCAGTGTGAATCAGCCTTAACAGTAATAGCAATAACAGCATCAATAACAGAAGGCCAGCGACAAAAGTAACATGATAGCGAGGGTAGTCATAAGGTGGTGCCGGCAACAACACCCACAATGTAAGTAAGTAAGTAAGTTTATTGCCATTACAACATAGCCCAAAGATAATTAAACTTATAAAACAAAAATATAATGATGGCACGGTCTGTCGAGCATAAACTCTTCGACAGACAAAATCATAACAAATGGGTTGTTCAGTAGTACCTGCATTATAAGTGACTACCAACTATATAATATGAATAACCTAACTATACAATATGAATAACCCTAAAAAAAACATAGCTACGCATACACTGACAATCGGCAAAGTTATTTTTCCCGTATATTTATGGATTTCCAGTACTCCCCCGCCACCCACAGGCATGAGGCATTGTTTTGGCTCGCCAGAATGGTAGTGTGTGTACGTTTGACAGCAGGATTAATGATAAGACTAACAGTAATAGCAATAACAGCATCAATAACGAAGGCCAGCGACAAAAGTAACATGATAGCGAGGGTAGCTTAAGGTGATGCAGACAACAACACCCACACTAATAATACCACCGCCATACCAGACAAGCGAGGGTGTGGTGGCGACGGTGCCTGTCGGTAACACGGATCTGCTGGACACGGTCTTGCTCACCACCACCTGCCTCACCGCCGCCGCCACCCTCCTCATCCTGGCCGCCCTCGCCAAGAAGACTCCACCACCACCACCACCACCACCATCGTCGTCATCTGTAGCACCTCAGTCTTAGAGCAGTGCACTCCCCTTCTCTACCCTTGGCTTAACCCTTGATTCCACACCCTTCCCTCCTCTCTCTCGCTCTCGCTCTCGCTCTCGCTCTCGCTCTCGCTCTCGCTCTCGCTCTCTCTCTCTCTCTCTCTCTCTCTCTCTCTCTCTCTCTCTCTCTCTCTCTCTCTCTCTCTCTCTCTCTCTCTCTCTCTCTCTCTCTCTCTCTCTCTCTCTCTCTCTCTCTCTCTCTCTCTCTCTCTCTCTCTCTCTCTCTCTCTCTCTCTCTCTCTCTCTCTCTCTCTCTCTCTCTCTCTCTCTCTCTCTCTCTCTCTCTCTCTCTATCATCATCCATCTCACTGTCTCCCCACCCTTTCTTTACCTTGTTCATCTGCTTGTTTTTCTTTTCTTCCTCTCTTCTTTACTTACATAAGCCTTCCATTCATTGCCTTTAATGTACATGGGCTTCTCTTTTTTATGCCTCTTCCTACCTTTTTCTTCCCCTAATTAATTTCCCCTTTCTCCTTTTTCCCTGATCAATCTCTTCCTCATCCACCTCCTTTTCCCCTAATCAATCTTTTCCTCATCCACCTCCTTTTTTTCCTAATCAATCTTTTCCTCATCCACCTCCTTTTTTTCCTAATCAATCTTTTCCTCATCCACCTCCTTTTCCCCTAATCAATCTCTTGCTCATCCACCTCCTTTTTCCCTAATCAATCTCTTGCTCATCCACCTCCTTTTTCCCTAATCAATCTCTTGCTCATCCACCTCCTTTTTCCCTAATCAATCTCTTGCTCATCCACCTCCTTTTTCCCTAATCAATCTCTTCCTCATCCACCTCCTTTTTCCCTGATCAATCACTTTCTCATCCACCTCCTTTCCCCTAATCAATCTTTTCCTCATCCACCTCATTAACTTATCCATTGTTCTCTTCTTCCTATTTCTCCAATGCACATAGCCGTCTCTTCCTCTGCTTGCATCATTGTGTACCTTTTTCTTCTCATTAAGAATAGTTCCTGTATTGAGTCGCTTTCCTATAACCCTCTTCCTCCTTCCCTTCGCTTGCCACTCTCTCCAACACAAGATTAACTGTACTGCCTACTCATGTCCAGTCAGTAGTATGTTTGCTCATAGATGTATAAAGTATATTGTTAAGTCTATTTATTCAGCAAGGAAGCTGTTATTCTGTTGCCCTATGAACGGTGATGAATAAATGTACAGAATTTATTTGTACAGTTTCATATTGAACCACGACGCCTGGCGATCACGAGGGTAAAGCCTTTGTAGTGTTAAGTGTGCCCCTCTACTGTAACACATGGCTGTGGGTCTTGATTAGCATGAGTAGAAACACCTGTGATACCCTAAAAATGTTTTCCTCTGTCATAACACCTGTTTTTTTGGGCGTGTTCATGTCAGTGGGAAATCATGGAAAACCTGCTAACATTTTGGTACCATAATACCTGGTAATGGCTCTTTATTAACACTAGGGAAAGCACTTGTGATGGTCTTATGATATTTCTCCTTCCCATAACACCTAAGTTTTGTCTGTGAGAAATCATAAAATAGAACCTGCAAACGTTTTGGCGCCGTAACACCTGCCAATGGCTCTGTATTCAAGCCACTCGTAGTTGTAGAAGAACTAGCTGCGTCATCACCAGGCTGTGTTTTCATTGTTTTCCCTTCCCATATTTAGTAACCCCCGTAGGTCATGCTTTCAACGTTACGTTACTTTACTTTACTGGTTAGTGAGCCCAATCTCTCCCGCATGAGGTGAGGGTAACGGATGCACTGCTATTCATAATTAACACTTTATTTCCAACACACGCATTACACTACTAAATTATTTGCGACACAGCACATCAAATCTCATCAACGCCTACACCACACATCAGTTCTAACCAACACATACACGTATGATGCATAGCACATCATCTCTAGTTCACATCCAAATAATTCCTAATACATCCTACTGTATACATCCTACTATAATATATGAGAACTGCAATTCCCAATTTCCTACTACATAACAAAAAGATTTCACTTCTACTTACAGTTCTCTTCATGGTTGCCTCACTTCAATCTATAAGACAAGTGTGCTCTTACTTGCTGTCCCGTCCTTTTATACAATTCTGGACAAGTTAGTTATGCCCTTATTCCCTAAAATCACCCTTATTGTAAACTCGCCCTTAGCGTCATGATTTCCTAAAATCACCCTTATTTTCCACCCTGTCCTTTCTCTCGAACGCAGTCATAAACATCTACTTTCTCTTTTGAGTTTGAGTCAAAGCAAGTCATTTAATTTGCCTTCCTCTATGAAGTCATTTCGCCTTCCTGTGTGAAACCATTCCTTCTTCCTTAGCTTGTTGTCCGTCTTTCCTTCATCCTGTTTCTCCTGGTATTTACTGCTACCACACACAGCACTAGGCCTTTGATGTGTGTTGATACCTGAGGGAAGTCACTGATGGCCTGATCATATTACTTATCCAGACACTCCTGGGATGACTCACGGGAGAGGGAGGGAGTGTAACCAGTAGGGGGGTGACACAGTGGCTATGTGTCAGAGAGGATGAGTCCCTGAAACCTTAAAGACAAAAGACAAAGGATACAGCTTAAGCTTATGTCCCTTTACCCTTACCTGACCTCTAAAGGCATGTCCACACGATCAGCCAGTGTCCGGCGGGCTTTGCCCTTCGCCGGGCTAAGTCCGCTGGCACACTTGTATTGTCGTCCACACGGTGGTGTCTGGCCCAGTCAAAATCTGGGCAGCCTCGCAGTGCAGGTGCTATCGATGAGGCAGTGTGTGGTATGACTATACGTAGCAAGGACTGCAAGAAGGATCCTTTTGATATAGTTTGTTCAGGGACACCTATTTTTTGTATATTCCCTGAAATTGTCTGGTATTTTGCTGATTTTTTGTCTGTCTTTGTATATGTCCATTTTCACGTTCCACAGGCTAGAGTGTTGCTGATGAAGTTCTATTAAGTGAAGGACCAGATGTCTAGACCAGGGATCTTTGCCTGGCTGAGGGGTAGACATGATGTTCTACTAATTGCGTCAATACCCGAGTAATTGACAATCTTAGCTAATAAGCTCCCTATGTAACCTCGTGTGTCTGGCACCGACGTACTTCCGGGCAATGGCTGGTGAAATCGCTCAACCCCCACCACGGACACTTAAGTTTGTTTGCCCGTGGACACAAGCGGTGCCTCCAGGGGTAATGGCACGGCCACGTCTGAAAGGCAGAGCTGGGCAGTATTTAAATAAATTTGTGTATTTAGAAATGTATTTAGAAATACATTGGTTGTCATATATTTAAATACAGTATTTAAATACTTTTATGAGTATTTAAATACAATGTACACATAAACCTCAATTTCCCGGACCTCATTTCCCGGATATCGGATTTGCGGACAAATTCAGAGGTCCGGGGATATGCCAGAGTCCCAGATTTTTTTTTTTTTTTTTTTTTTTTTTTTTATGTTGTAAATTGCAAAGGTCCTGAGTTCGTAAAGTGTGGACACAGAGTGTTGTCTTGGGGATCACGAGCGTCCTCCTGTCACCCCAGCCCTGGTCAGTTGGTCCGCGCCTCCCGCCAGGTGGCAGCATGCTCAGCGGTCGTATTGTTTACATTTGGGCACACGACACTCACGGTTCACCTGCACCGCCTCCGTTAGTCCCCTGACCCCCACTGCCCCTGGTGCAGGAACATCTCTGAGACTATTGAACACTTTCTGCTGCCTCCCGCCAGGTGGCAGCATGCTCAGCGGACGCAAAAGTCCGCGGCGGGGTAGTTGATATTGGCGGTTGCCGGACAGTAAATACTAGAGTAGGATAAACGTCTGGGGGTGGGTAATGGCATCGGACTTCTTTTTTTTATTTTTTTTAAGGATAATTCCTGGACTGTTGCGATTCCCGGACCAGTGCTCCCCCCTATTAGTCCGGGAAAACGAGGTTTGTGTGTATTTAAATATTCATAATATTAAAATTTAAATACTTTTTTATCAGTTAATTTGGCCATAAGCCCGCCCAACTATCTGGAAACCCTGATGTTACAGTGAACTAGGGTCTTGATGGTACTCTACAGCAGTGGCGGCTCGTGATAAAATAAAAGGGGGGACTGCAGCTTCACACAACAGTAGGATACATAAATTTTACCTATCTCAGGTATGAGTTGTAGTTGATGTTCACGGATTTCAGGGCATGGTAGTAGTGGTGGTGGTAGAAGGGATGGTGGGGGTAGTAGTGGTGGTGGTAGAAGGGATGGTGGGGGTGGTAGTGTTAGCAGTAGAGGGGATGGCTGAGGTGGTGATGGTAGAATTACAGTATTACTTGAAAATATAGTCAGTACCACTTGATTTTGCCGCCGTCACTATGCACACCGTCTACACGCACTGGCTGGGGACGAGACTAAAAGCTGCACCGCTGCAGCTCTTGGCGTTCATAAGGGGCGCGGCGGCGGCAGCAGACATGAATCGTACAGCAAATATGAGAGTAACTTACATTTAGGTCTGGTTTTAATGAAAATTCACTTAGTAACGTATTGAAAATAACCTATAATTACTTTTTATTATGATATATTTGTTAGTAGTGTATGAATTCTGCTGTGTCTCTAAAGACATCATACACCTGGCAATGAGTGTCTGGGGGTGCTGCAGCTCCGCAGCCCTATGCCACGAGCCACCACTGCTCTACAGTGAACCAGTGTTTCCACTTTAAAGGAAATTTCCTTATTTTAAGGAAATATAGGCCTGAGAAGGAAATTTCTAAGGAAACCCAAAATCTAAGGAAATCCTAGGGAAATCAATTTTTTTCGGACATTTTATAATTTGTGTGTATTAAATTATTTACAAATGTATTTAAATACAATTGATGTATTTAGTATTTAGTATTTAAATACATTTCTTCCATGTATTTAGTATTTAAATACATTCAATGTATTTAGTGCCCAGATCTGCTGAAAGGTTACATTTGAATTAATACAAACACACGATAGTGTTGTGTGAAGAGGCCTTAAGGGTGATGAGAGGCAGCTTAGACTAGTCAATGTAGTCATCCCTTCATCACCTCCATCACTGCTCTCGGCACAAACCACCGGGAACAGTTTACACCCGGTGACCATGAAACCCTCATCCCTCCATCCTCAGCACATTCAGGCTACCTCACCATTGTGTGCAGGGTTGGGTGGCCTACTGGGTGCTGAGGTCACAAAGTCATGAGTCACTCATAGCTGTTACCCAATGGACACACTTAACAGGGATTGTGTGGGACCGTGTTGTCTAGTCCTACGAAGAATTCTTTATTGCCTTTGAACTACAATCTTGTGGGAAGGAAGGAAATAATGGAATTGATATTTTTTCCTTTATTTAAAGTTCCATGAGAACAAGAACAGTATCACAAACAGGATGCGCCATGAGGGACGGGCGCTTGGTCTTGGCTCACCCAGAGAGGCTCAGCACAGAACGTCATGACCCACACTGTTCCTCATCGGTCAGCACCAAGGGAAGGTGTTATTCCAGATGAACACAGAACTCACTTTGATGGACGAAACTATTTTTTTCTGGCGAGTATTGATGTGTTTTGAATTAATCTGTTAACCATTTCTGTCGCAATTGTTTTTTGTTTTTTGTTTTGTTTTTAGGGTTTTTTTGTTTTGTTTTTCTTTTGTTTTTTAGGTAAAGGTTAGGTTAGGATTAGGTTCAATTTGTTTATTTGTTTTTTGTCATTTTTGCAAAAAAAAAAAAAAATCTGATTTGCAACAGAAACAGTTAGCAGATTAATTCAAAACACATAAAAACTCACCAGAAAAAAATATTTTCGTCCACCAAAGGAAGTTCGGTGTTCATCTGGAAATTTACCCAAGGGAAGGCCGCGGAAAACTCTGCTGTTTACAAATATGCTTTGGTATTTTTGGTCTTTTTGGGGGGGGGGGTCCTTCATCATCCCCAGTAAAAGTAATGCAGAATATTTTGATGAATGATTAACATAGTCACCCAATAGAGCATGAAAACATTGGGAAACTGTCCTATTAGTAATGAAAATAAGTGTCCGTTTTGGATCAAATTCTGCTCCAGGCTATTGACCTAGATCAGGGGCGGGCAAACTTTTCAGAGCGAGGGCCGAAGGAGACTTTCAGGAGCAGTCCGAGAGTTTCCTCAAAGTGACATACACGTAAACAAACATTTTATTGAAAAAGAGTCAAATCAATGAGACAGGTGCTGCTTGCCATGACGGAGTGATTGATTTAATGCAAAAAAAGGGGAAATGTTACCATGGAGTGATTGATTTAATGCCAAAAAAGGGGAAATGTTACCATGGAGTGATTGATTTAATGCAAAAAAAGGGGAAATGTTGCCATGGAGTGATTGATTTAATGCCAAAAAAGGGGAAATGTTACCATGGAGTGATTGATTTAATGCAAAAAAAGGGGAAATGTTGCCATGGAGTGATTGATTTAATGCAAAAAAAGGGGAAATGTTGCCATGACGGATTGATTGATTTAATGCAAAAAAGGGAAATGTTGCCATGAAGGAGCGATTGATTTAATGCCAAAAAAGGGGAAATGTTGCCATGAAGGATTGATTGATTTAATGCAAAAAAAAGGGGAAATGTTGCCATGAAGGAGCGATTGATTTAATGCCAAAAAAGATGGAAATGTTGCCATGAAGGATTGATTGATTTAATGCAAAAAAAGGGGAAATGTTGCCATGAAGGATTGATTGATTTAATGCAAAAAAAGGGGAAATGTTGCCATGAAGGAGCGATTGATTTAATGCCAAAAAAGGGGAAATGTTGCCATGAAGGATTGATTGATTTAATGCCAAAAAAGGGGAAATGTTGCCATGGAGTGATTGATTTAATGCAAAAAAAGGGGAAATGTTGCCATGAAGGAGCGATTGATTTAATGCCAAAAAAGGGGAAATGTTCCATGGAGTGATTGATTTAATGCAAAAAAAGGGGAAATGTTACCATGAAGGAGGATTGATTTAATGCAAAAAAGGGGAAATGTTGCCATGGAGTGATTGATTTAATGCAAAAAAAGGGGAAATGTTCCATGGAGTGATTGATTTAATGCAAAAAAAGGGGAAATGTTACCATGGAGTGATTGATTTAATGCAAAAAAGGGGAAATGTTACCATGAAGGAGCGATTGATTTAATGCAAAAAAAGGGGAAATGTTGCCATGGAGGATTGATTTAATGCAAAAAAGGGGAAATGTTGCCATGGAGTGATTGATTTAATGCAAAAAAAGGGGAAATGTTGCCATGGAGTGATTGATTTAATGCCAAAAAAGGGGAAATGTTGCCATGAAGAATTGATTGATTTAATGCAAAAAAAGGGGAAATGTTGCCATGAAGGAGCGATTGATTTAATGCCAAAAAAGGGGAAATGTTGCCATAAAGGAGTGATTGATTTAATGCAAAAAAAGGGAAATGTTGCCATGGAGAGTGATTGATTTAATGCAAAAAAAGGGGAAATGTTGCCATGACGGATGATTGATTTAATGCAAAAAAAGGGGAAATGTTGCCATGAAGGAGCGATTGATTTATGCCAAAAAAGGGGAAATGTTGCCATGAAGGAGTGATTGATTTAATGCAAAAAAAGGGGAAATGTTGCCATGGAGTGATTGATTTAATGCCAAAAAAAGGGGAAATGTTGCCATGACGGATTGATTTAATGCAAAAAAGGGGAAATGTTGCCATGGAGTGATTGATTTAATGCCAAAAAAAGGGGAAATGTTGCCATGAAGGAGTGATTGATTTAATGCAAAAAAAGGGGAAATGTTGCCATGGAGTGATTGATTTAATGCAAAAAAAGGGGAAATGTTGCCATGGAGTGATTGATTTAATGCAAAAAAAGGGGAAATGTTGCCATGAAGGAGTGATTGATTTAATGTAAAAAAAAGGGGAAATGTTGCCATGGAGTGATTGATTTAATGCAAAAAAAGGGGAAATGTTGCCATGGAGTGATTTAATGCAAAAAAAGGGGAAATGTTGCCATGGAGTGATTTAATGCAAAAAAAGGGGAAATGTTGCCATGAAGGAGTGATTATTGTATATGCAAAAAGGAAATGTTGCAGAGTGATTGATTATGCGACAAAAAGGGGGAAATGTTGCCATGAAGGATTGATGTTAATGCCAAAAAGGGGATGTGCCAGGACGTATGATTAATGCAAAAAAGGGGAATGTTGCCATAGTATTGATTAATGTAAAAAAAGGGGAATGTTGCCATGGAGTGATTGATTTAATCAAAAAGGAAATGTGCCAGAGGAGTGAGATTAATGTAAAAAAAGGGAAAGTGCATGAGGATGATATGCAAAAAAAGGGGAAATGTTGCCATGGAGTGATTTAATGCAAAAAAAGGGGAAATGTTGCCATGAAGGAGCGATTCCATATCCTGTCATTTTCATGTCATGATTCAATGTCTGGCAGATGCTGTCTGTGCGGCAGAATAATTTGGGGGGCTGAGATTTCGCGGGCCGGATTGCAGTGTTAATGCCAAGCAGGCTGGCGGGCCGGACACTAGGCCTTTGCGGGCCGGAGTTTGCCCACCCCTCACCTATATGAACATTATAAATACATATCGACATTGTATTAATCTCAAGTACCCCAGCAGAGTATAAAAAGTCAAGTGAACCATAGTATAAATAAAAGAACATATATTTTTTACCTTCTCCTGTGCTGGGTCTCTCTGGAGAACTCTTACAATCTACTGATCACCGTCAATACAAAGCAGAGAAAGAAAAAAAAAGTCTAGATCTCACAACATGGAGGTGAGTGTGTTTCCTAAATGTTGATATACAAAGTAATATTTACAAATGTTGATCCCAGGATACATGCTACAAAGATGTCACATTACACTTGTCTCTGTGCAGGCCAAATTGGCAGATAAGCCTCTCCTCACCCCCTCCAGACAGAAGATAAGATAGCTCTGACATGCCAGTGCCGGGAGATTATAGGCAAGTAGCCCTGTGTCGAGATGTAAAGATAAGAAGTGGATGGATGGATGGATTGAAAAGTCTAGTGTGACTGTTAAGTGATGGATGGATGTTTGGGCAGCGATGGGTGACAGGGTGGAATGGAGGCAAGGGAATACATCACAAGGCAAAAATGGAAGCTAGGAGTAAAGAGATAATAAAAGTAGGATCAGATGGTACAGACAGAAGGGTGAAGACTATCAAGGGTTGACTATCAGGGTTTATAGATTGAAGGAGAAGAATATCATTGGAAACAGTAATTTTAGGATTTAAATGGTTTTTTTATACGTCTTGGCCTATAGCGCCTGTAGGCAGTGACCTCCAGGGGTAGGATGGTAGACCCTGGAGGTTCACTTGAGGGCTGTGATGGTTGGCCCTCGCCCGTGGTGGTGCAGGCAGCATATTTTTATAGTGACGCATGTGATTTGAGGCTCATGCCGCCCCCCTGTGTCCTCCGATGCACTCGCAATCGAAGGTAGAGTTTATGGGCAGCATGTGGGTGTTCTAAGGCCACTCGACGGGGAAGAAAGATTTTAAGTGAATTTTTGTTCTCATCATGGATCGAACTCGGGTCACCGAGAACGCCACTCGGAGACGCTAATCACTCTGCTACCGCCTCCCCAAAAGGTAGGGTTGATTAAGGGCAATGACTAAGGATGCCCGTAAAGCAAGGTAGTCAATATAGCGGGAGCAGAAAAGGAGCAGGACAGTCAGAGGAATGATTCAGTAGACCCCAACAATCATGGTAGAGGAAAGGAGCTTAAGTAACCAATGGAGGAGAGGACATGTATTGATCATGAGAGGAAAAGTGGGTGTGGCTAAGCATAAGTCAGCCAATCGGAAGAGATAGAGTTTGTAACAAGGTTCTCGCAGTGAAGGACGGAAAGGTGTGGAGTCATTAAACAATTAACCAATCAGAAGTGTCGGAAAGATGAAGACGAGGCATTGATTGGGCACGCAACCCATCAGAGGCAGAGAAAGGAGTGAAGGGGTGTGGGTGTGACTCATCTACCAAGTTAGTTCAAACACACCAGTCAACCAACAATACGGTGGGACACTTGACCCCAAGTGACCTGACCTCAACACACTCCAGCGACACAATCAGCTCTGTTGTGACTGGCGCTGCAGCCTGCCTGGCGGCCCTCACTCGCTGTCCTGCGCATCACTGAGGAAACCATTGATACACATGAACTGGGTCTCAAAACACACTGTCTCGTGGGTCAGCTGGACTCATGATTAATCTTGTTTTCACACCATACCTGTGGCGCTTATTTCAGAAAGTCGATAAGCGCCACAAATCAAAAAACTAAGAAAATGGCTTCAAAATGTTTCAATGTTCAAAAGATGACATTTTGAACATGGAAAAATTTTGAAGCCATTTTCTTAGTTTTTTATTGATGGTGCTTATCGACTTTCTGAAATAAGCGCCTCAAATATTCCATTCATTTAACATGTACTATTCATTTGACACAGTATTTTTTTTTTCTTTCGCTTCATTTTTCCAGCTATATATTGATTTTTTTCATGTTTTTATACTTAATTATCAAACCCTTTCATTTTTTCTTTCATCTTTCATTCATTCATACATTTTACCAGACTAACTTAATTATTCTTTGAATTTTTTTTTTCAGTCAGGCTTGTATTCATTCATTCATTCATTCACAATGTCTGTCAGTGAAGTCCTCATCCTTCACTTAGATCTTCACTTACATTCATCTCGTTTAGTTTTCTATTCATACCTTTTGCCATCATGTTTACCTTTCTATTCATCACTTCAGTGGCTATTCAAACCCGAAGTTGAAATTTTAGTTAAAATCTTCCCTTCCATTGTATAACTCATTTAATTTTTCATTCACATCTGTTGTCACACACACACACACACACCGCATACCATTCATATCTTTTTAAAAGTCATTCATTATTCATTGATGTTACACAAGTTTCATTTTCTTGAATAGAATGCAAGATCAAACTGTGTTGTTAACCCGTTGAGCCCTGCCAAAAATGTATAATTTTGTAAGGCCCGGACCCAGAGGTTTCGAGTCGTCCTGTTGGTTGACGGCGGGGCCGAGCGTTACATACATATATGACGGCTCAGAGCCGTCAGCGGGGCTGCACGGGTTAAAAGGATAAAATCAATAAAGAAACAACCAAGAAAAAAGGCGGAGTGGGGACGAGTAAAAATATTTTTGAAAACTATAAAAAAAGGTACTAAAGTAATGAAGCTAGAAATGCATCAGAGTTGTGCATCTGCCTGGAATGTTTTTTTTTGTTTTTTTTTTGTTTTTTGTTTTTTTTTGTTTTACATTGAAGCCTATAGCGCCTGTAGGCTATTTATTATCAATCTAGAGGGACTTAATGGTTGGCCCATCACCCATTGGTTGGCATAGGCAGGACATAGGCTTTTATAGTGACCCCTGTGATGGTATAG
This sequence comes from Chionoecetes opilio, assembly GCA_016584305.1. Classification (NCBI taxonomy): domain Eukaryota; kingdom Metazoa; phylum Arthropoda; class Malacostraca; order Decapoda; family Majidae; genus Chionoecetes; species Chionoecetes opilio. The sequence goes on from JACEEZ010022645.1 coordinate 370,818, forward strand.
GTGAAGGCAGAAGATGTGTATATGTGGCAGAAAACACCGTAGCTTCCCGTCCCCACCCGTCCCCTTTGGTTCCCCGGGCAGGGTGATATGTAGGACGATGCCTCTCCTTTATAGTGAATAATGAGTCTGCTGCAGCAAGACAGTCTTCCTTTTATATTTTTATTTTTATTTTCATTTTCATTTATTATTTTTATTGTTTTGGAATGCTTACAGTTTTCCGACTCCTAATCATGATAAAAGATCACTTTATTTTTACTTAATATTGCGTTTTACGCACTCATTGTTTCTTTCTTTTTACAGAAAATGGCACTTTAGTTTTTTACGAATTATTTTCAATATGTAAACATTTTGTTGGATTGATTTCCTAGCAGCAACCTGAATATAAATTTCCTTGTCATATGCAATTGAAAATACGTTCATTGTTTAATACGATCACAAAGTTTTAAGATAACTTCAATAACATTTTGAGGCACTACTTTGCTATAAAAGAACATTTTCACAGAGAAGGCAGACACTTTGGCACAGTTTGTACAAGACTAACTTTAGCAACCCAAAGCAAAGTAGGCTTAAAAGAGCTGCTGCCCAACTAGAGCGTACACGTACAAGCACACACATACACGCACACACACATACACCATCTGCTTATGGCACCTTCCCACACAGCATGTCACTGGTGCCTTTCTGTACATTGCTTCTTTAAAGCTGAAACTGATATTCTAACGTGACTGGAATAAAAGGGAAAACCCGCACCCCTAAAAGAGTGGCACAATACAAAAGTGGCAGACTCAGTTAGCAACTCAGTACTATATATAAAACTATTTCTCCTTCAATACAAATGGAAGTCGTGATGCCTTGCAATGGAGTTCCCCTTAGAAAATAACACTATTGCACTTTCATCAAAGATAGGCATATACAGGGTCAACTAAGTATGTATATCTATATGTAGCATTTTAAAATCAGGTTATTGTGAGGCACTATTTAAAAAAAATGGAATATCATAGTAATGCACGAGTAATGTAAAAAATATATAGACTATATCACATGAATGCAGTTGCGATACACTTTCAACTAGAGTTTTCAGAGGAACAAAGACTGGCCTGTTACACCACAGCAACAATACACAGCCACTAGTACCAGTCACAGGACATTGCTCCTACACAGAGTAGTGCCTCATGCAATACTTCACACACTCCTCTTTGTATGCATAGATGCAGTGAATGATACTCATATAACTGTAATACTTTGATCAAGTTGCCAGGAATATTGTCTGTGTGCAAACACTATACTGTGCCGACACCTCCTGGAATATCACTTCTTGGGATGACCACGGCAAAATAGCCTCCATCCGTACATGCCCGGGCAAACTCCAGATATATCCACACTTTCAAGGGAATCGCCTCCCACACTGCAGTGCATTACGTAGTTCACACTTTTCCCGTCTTGGTGTATCTCGCACCATGGTTCGTAACGGCTGTGCATCGCCGCCGTGGCATCACCCGGCAAAGCTCTGATCCTCTGCAGCAAAGTCAGTCCTGCAGAGACTTAACCGATACATAACAGTCACCACTGATCAGGTTCACGGTCAACTCATCTGTCCTTATGCCGAGAGGGAAGACAAGAGTACGACTGTGAAATCTATCAATACGTAATGGTGATGGCAACATAAATACTTATATCATCACCAATTCAGTGATGACTTTCTCCCTTTTTCAATCTACCACTAAGATGTCAACCCCCTCTCAACCCCTAATCCTTCCCCTCCCTCCCTGTCTCAACCCTCCAACCAACCACACCCTTCCCTCCCTCCCTCCGACATTTCACACTCCATAAATTCCACGTTCCCATCTGCCAGTTTTGATTCAGAGCATGAGCAGTGGGGCGGCGCAGGCTGAGGAGCGTGAAATGCCTGTCATTGCACGAATCTCCCGGAAAAAAGGAAACATTCTCAAGGCAGAAGTTCCGGGTGAATGTAGAATTGTGATCTAAATGCTCTCGGGGAATGTTGCTCCCGTTCCATCCGGAGTAGTGACGGGAATAGTTTCATATTGTGGTAAACTTTTAATGAGCATTTTACAGATTGTCTTTGTTTCCTTGGTTGTTAATGTTTTTTGTTGGTTATTGATGACTTGATTCACATGGTTCTTTGCCTCTCGTTTGGAACACGTACTGTGAAATATGTATCTATTCCTCTTTTTTTTCTTTTGCTTTTAAGTTTTCTTTAATTTTTTTCTAGTATTTTTTTTTTTTTTTTTTTCTACATTCTCATTCTGAAGGTGCTGGTTTATCTTTACCAATTGCAGAAAAATGTTCACTTGAAGTACGAGTTTAAAAAGAAATAGTCATACTGTAGACTAAATACCCAACAAACTTCACATGAATATGGATGTTCTACAGTCCGCTATACATATTTTTATAATGAGAGATAAGTGGCGACTCATAATTAGCAGACATTATTATCAGGCAATTATCACCACCTGTGGCTGCCTTGTGACTAAAGTGTTGCCATGCAGTGTTTCAGCATTTTGATGAGTTGTATGAATGTCTTGGTGATTGGGCAGATAGATGAAGCTTAACCAAGATGGCTTGAGTTCACCCACTGAATAGCCCATTGAGTTCACCCATTGAATAGCCCATTGACCAACCCATTGACCACCTTGCCATCGGGAACTTTGAAGTGACTGTTGTGTTGGTCGTGAATGGAGTGTGTGAGAATTTGGCAGACTTTAATGCATCTCCTTCACCCTGTTATTTTGAGCGATGAAGCGACACACATCCTTGGCTCACACAAAGCCAACCATTTCTTCGTCATCTGACATGTCACAATTTTTTTATATTTCTTAAATTTGAGTGTTGAATTACTCACAAAGGGGATGGAGTGAAGTAGATACATAATCAATAGCTTTGTACAGTCACTTGAGTGTTTCTTAAAGGAATTGTTTTGTGTAATACTTCACCAGTTCTTTCATCACTGACTGAACATTCTTTTCTAAACAGCAGGCAGGTTCTCCATTCTAAACTATAGTCTATTTTTTTTATTATGGTCAAAATGCACTAAGGAAGCCACGCCCCTTACCTCCCCTTCTATTATACGGGGCAGCTGATTGGCGCATTCCTCGTATCATCACTACCAATCACAATATCTTCACTACTTAACAGCGCGTGACCACTGGACAGCAGTCTTCACTACAGAGGGTGACAAAATCAAAAATCCCTTTGTAGTGAAGATAGCTCTGTCCAGTGGTCACGCCGCTGTTAAGTAGTGAAGATATTGTGATTGGTAGTGATAATACGAGGAATGCACCAATCAGCTGCCCCGTAGAATAGTAGGGGAGGCAGGGGGCGTGGCTTCCTTAGTGCATTTTGACCATAATAAAAAAATAGACTATAGTTACTTGCCAACATGGATGTGAGGCGTCATTGGCTTGTACATGAGAATCGCAAAACTACAAAGAAGCAAATAGCATTGTGCTTCATAGCTTCCTTCAGGCTATGGCACTGTGATACACAAGCAATAAGAGTTACCAGGACTTGAACAAAAACGTAATATTATCTCCAGTTATAACCTGCAGCCTCTGTGGAGACATTAGGTGGAGGACAGAACCAGGAAGAGCTACCCACTGCCCCCCCTGTGCCATGAATGAGTGGACTGGTGGATGATGAGGAACAGGTGAGGTATATACAGACATGAGGGGCAGAGGGTTGGCAGCCATCGCAGTGCAGGGGAGTTGTCACAGCCCACACACCCCATCCCTCCCCTACCCGACATTACCCTTCCCCGAATACACACGGAGTCCCACAGCTTGGCTTGAAGACTAACAACTAATGACCTAAACTACAAGTGAAATGGAGCACAGTCTCCAGTCTAGAAGAAGAAAAAAGAAAAGGAAGAAACATGAACATTAATAATGCCCAATTACAGATTTCCTATCAGACAACTATTTTCTTTAACAAGGAAACTTTCCCACGTGCTGCCAGACTAACAGGGCTAAGATCACAGGCTGCTCTCACACTGATGACAAACCTCCACACAGCCAAGGCAACTAGAGAACCATTGTCTCCGTAAACCTTCCCAACCATCACAGCAGCTATTACATAAACACCACCACCAGCAGTTCCCACCGCAATTTTGACCAAACAAATAATTTTCAGGAAAAAAAATATGCCAAAATGAATGAGGTGGTCAAGATAAATGTGGAAAAAGCTACTGGGCAAGATCCACAACCTCAGAATAACACCACTTCAACTGCCGTCCTAGCGTTCTGGCGAATCTTGACGCTAAAGACTCGACGAAAGGTCTAATTCCGCCATCGGGTCGCAGTCACCACCAAGTCACGGCATCATCCAGCGACCAGAACAACCACACGTCATCACTCCAGACGCACCACACACAACCACAATCAATGTAGCACCATGGTCCCTCTTCCCTCCCATTGTATGAGTAGAGGAAAGCACAGCCCAACCCAGCAGAGTCCTAAGGCACCAGGATGTCCTCAGCTGCAGCTTTGTCTGGGTGCTCCTGTGTGGGAAGACAGCACTGTCCCCCACTACCCCTCCTCCGTGATGGCCTCAGACTTGCGTTTGGTGAGCTGATCCAGACGCAGCTTTGCCTTGTCCTTAAAGTAGTGGTCCATGCGGGTGACGGCGTAATCCTGAAAGGGACAAGGAAGGGTTCATTTTGATATTTGAAAGGGTTTAAGGAAGGGTTCATTTTTATATTTGAAAGGGACAAGGAAGTGTTCATTTTTATATTTGAAAGAGTTCAAGGAAGGGTTCATTTTGATATTTGAAAGGGTTTAAGGAAGGGTTCATTTTTATATTTGAAAGGGTTTAAGGAAGTGTTCATTTTTATATTTGAAAGGGTTCAAGGAAGGGTTCATTTTTATATTTGAAAGGGTTTAAGGAAGGGTTCATTTTTATATTTGAAAGGGTTCAAGGAAGTGTTCATTTTGATATTTGAAAGGGTTTAAGGAAGTGTTCATTTTGATATTTGAAAGGGTTTAAGGAAGGGTTCATTTTTATATTTGAAAGGGACAAGGAAGTGTTCATTTTTATATTTGAAAGGGTTTAAGGAAGGGTTCATTTTGATATTTGAAAGGGTTTAAGGAAGTGTTCATTTTTATATTTGAAAGGGTTTAAGGAAGGGTTCATTTTTATATTTGAAAGGGGACAAGGAAGTGTTCATTTTTATATTTGAAAGGGTTTAAGGAAGGGTTCATTTTGATATTTGAAAGGGTTTAAGGAAGGGTTCATTTTTATATTTGAAAGGGTTTAAGGAAGGGTTCATTTTGATATTTGAAAGGGTTTAAGGAAGGGTTCATTTTTATATTTGAAAGGGACAAGGAAGGGTTCATTTTGATATTTGAAAGGGTTCAAGGAAGTGTTCATTTTTATATTTGAAAGGGACAAGGAAGGGTTCATTTTGATATTTGAAAGGGTTTAAGGAAGTGTTCATTTTGATATTTGAAAGGGTTTAAGGAAGGGTTCATTTTGATATTTGAAAGGGTTTAAGGAAGTGTTCATTTTTATATTTGAAAGGGACAAGGAAGGGTTCATTTTGATATTTGAAAGGGTTCAAGGAAGTGTTCATTTTTATATTTGAAAGGGTTTAAGGAAGGGTTCATTTTGATATTTGAAAGGGTTTAAGGAAGTGTTCATTTTGATATTTGAAAGGGTTTAAGGAAGGGTTCATTTTGATATTTGAAAGGGTTTAAGGAAGTGTTCATTTTTATATTTGAAAGGGACAAGGAAGGGTTCATTTTGATATTTGAAAGGGTTCAAGGAAGTGTTCATTTTTATATTTGAAAGGGTTTAAGGAAGGGTTCATTTTGATATTTGAAAGGGTTTAAGGAAGTGTTCATTTTTATATTTGAAAGGGACAAGGAAGGGTTCATTTTGATATTTGAAAGGGTTTAAGGAAGGGTTCATTTTTATATTTGAAAGGGACAAGGAAGGGTTCATTTTGATATTTGAAAGGGACAAGGAAGGGTTCATTCAAGGCAACTTCATTTTAAAGCTGCCTTGAAGATGGAAAATAATTGATGAGGATGAAACAACCAATGAATATAACATATCCTACCATAGAGCAATGAACAAGCCAATATATAACGATAATAACAAAAAATATATGATGTAACTAATGAAGTTTGAGGGATAGCCGACACCATAGCAACACCTCACCATGTAGCCAAAGGGTATGGTTGAGGCCTGGCTCTGTACGATGGACCACAGTGCCCAGAAGAGGTGCGAGACAGGGATGAAGGCAGCCACCTCCTGAAGCAGTGTCTCCTCCGCCGGGTGACAGGGGGGGGAGGACGCCGGCTGCTGGGGCTCACACACTCCCCTCTGGTGCCTGTGGGAGAGGGAGAGTTAGGGTGATGGTGTAGTAGTTGTGGCTGCAGTTATGGAAGTAGAAGTGGTGGGGGTAGTAGTACTGTAGTAGTTGAAGCTGTGGTTATGGAAGTAGAAGTGGTGGTGGTGGTAGTAGTAGTAGTTGGGGCTGCAGTTATGGAAATAGAAGTGGTGGGGGTAGCAGTAGTAGTTGTGGCTGCAGTTATGGAAGTAGAAGTGGTGGGGGTAGTGTTAATTGTAGTGTTAGTAGTAGTAGTATCAGTAGTGGTGCCCCGAGGTGGGGTTTTCACACAGGGCCTTCATGGAGTGTATGTTGTGTTGTTGGCGTGTGGGATTATGTGCAGTGCAGTGTTCCATGATATGTTTGATAGTGTGGGGTGCTGTGTTGCATCCCGGACAGGCATCCGCAGCGGACACATCCAGTCTCTTCAGATAGCTCAGAAAAGCCTGGTGGTGTCCACACTGCAGCCTGTCCAGGTGGACTCTGTCCTCACAGGAAAGGGAGGACTCAGAAGAGTGGATGTCTGGGGGCTGTGCAAGCAGCTGAGTGTTGTCCTTGAGTGATTGGATGGAACGATGATGGGTGATCTGGCTATGGATATGCCTCGTGATGCCGGTTTGGGGAGGACAAGGTGGAAGTGATGATGGAATTCATGTGTGATAACGGGTGCTTGATGTTGTTTTGATGTTCCTTGGCATGTGAGGTTGGTGATCCATGTAGTGTTGTGGGTTTGTGGCGGCTGCGGCGAGCGTGTGTGTGCCGCTCATGTCAAGGTGGTCCTTGACCTTGAGGACTTCTTTGGTTTCATGTGTAGGTGGTCTGTAGGTGTGGTAGCTGTACATTTTCCCTATCTGTGTATTGATATGTAGAATAACCTGGACAGTGAAACGATAAAGACCAAGAGTATTCATAATTTTAAAGCTAAGATTGAGCTGTTGAGACATGGAGACGGGACTCCACGAGTGTAACTCATTTTCCGTATATTACAATTAGGTAAATACTCACAAGGCAGCAAAGGTCTCCTCAATTCCATTATTCATTGGTAGCTGAGCTGCCGCCGCCGCTGCTGGCTTTCCCCGCCTGGTCCTCTCATAGGCATCCAGATAGGTCCTAATGAAGCTCACCTGAGGGAGCAACAGCAGGTGAACTGAGGCGCGTGTGCACACGCACACACACACACACACAAGATCGATGTGACACAGGAAAGAGAGGGGTGGGTCGATTGCATATACTTGGACCTAAAGAAGGCATTTGACAAGGTACCTCACAAGAGACTGCTCTGGAAGCTAGAACATGTAGGAGGATTGAAGGGTGGTTTGCTGAAGTGGATGGAAGACTTTTTGAGCAACAGAGAGATGAGAACAGTAATAAAAGATCAGAAGTCAGAATGGTGCAGTGTGATAAGTGGAGTTCCTCAAGGATCAGTATTGGCCCCAGTGATGTTCTTGGTCTATGTAAATGATATGACAGAGGGAGTGAAGAGTTATATGAGTTTATTCGCTGATGATGCTAAATTACTAAGAAAAGTAGAAAGTAAAGAGGACTGTGAGCATTTACAAAAGAATCTAGATAAGATTTTCAGATGGAGTCAATTATGGGAAATGGAGTTTAATGCTAAAAAGTGTAAAGTGATGGAAATGGGCAGTAGCAAAAAGAGACAGAGGAAAGTATTCGATGGGAAATGAATGGATAATCAAAACAAAGGTCGAAAAAGATCTGGGAGTATGGATTACGGATAATTTGTCACCTGAGAAGCATATAAACAAGATCACAGGAGATACATATCAGTTGCTGAGGAATATAAGAATGGCATTCAAATATCTGGATGAAGAGATGATTAAGAAATTGATAACATCTTTGATTCGACCAAGGTTGGAATATGCGGCAGTGATTTGGTCACCACATAAAAAGAAGGATATAAGGAAGATTGAGAGAATACAAAGAGCAGCCACAAAAATGGCTCCAAGCCTGAGAGATTTACCATATGAGGAAAGACTTTCAAGACTGAAACTCCCAACTCTTGAGAAAAGAAGAGAAAGGAGAGATTTTAAAATAAAGACTTTCAAGACTGAAACTCTTGAGAAAAGAAGAGAAAGGGGAGATTTTATAGCAGTGTATAGAGCATCAATGGGTCTGGAAAAAATTGATAGAGAAAATCTGTTTGTGTGGGACGATAGAAGTACAAGAGGTCATGAGAAGAAATTGAAAAGGACAACATGCAAGAGGGACATAAAAAAATACAGCTTCCCGTATAGAAGCATAGAAGCCTGGAACAACCTTGATGCAAAAGTGATTAATGCAAGAAGTATTCAGGACTTCAAAGGCAAGCTAGATAATAGTAGATTTGGAGACGGGACAGTACGAGCATAACTCTTTTCCTGTATGTTACATTTTTGTTACAACTAAGTAAATACAACTAGGTAAATACACATACACACTATTAATTTAAGGAAAAACTTGAATATAGATACACAGGCAGGACCACATGAGTATAGCTCATGAGTTACATGCTCAGGCCCTGTGTGCTATAAATAGTTTAAAAAAAATTATGCCTATAGCGCTAACACTACCACTGTTACTACTACTGCTACTATTACAACTTCTATCATCACCATCACCAGTTTCATGACGGTACTACTACTACTTCTACTTCTACTTCTACTACTTCTACTACTACCACCACCACCCACCTGCTTCTGCCTGCTGGGGTAGTTGTCGCAGTCCACCGTGAAGTACGGGTGCACTGGCAGCTTATACTCGTACATCCACTCACAGAAATGGTTGGCCAGGTCAAAGCCGCGGTAGTTGTAGGAGCAGTACTCAAAGTCAATGAGGGCAATGCGGTCGTTTCCTGTCGCTGGTTTTGGTCCAGTTTTCAGAAGGATGTTGCCCTCTTGCATGTCGTTATGCGCAAACACAACCGGTGACTGGACCTTTGCCACCACCTGCCTTAGAAACTCCATCTCCTTGCCGTAGTTCACCCTCTGCAGGCGCTCCACCAGGCCGCCCTCCTGCTCCCTGGCTACCTGTGGCTTCTGGCTGAGGAATTCCTGGCTTTTTCGTAGCCACCTGAGGGTATGCAAGACTCTCCATAAGCCTACAGGCGCTATAGGTACCAATATAAAAAAATATAAAAAATAAAAAATGCAAGGGAGGGGTTGGTGTGCATGTGTGTTCAAGCTAGGAGAAGGATGTGACGAAGCATATCTAGGAAATATAACTAGGAATATATACACTTAAAAGGATAAGGAAATAGTGAAGAAAATAGGAAACAGGATATAGTGGAATAGTGTACTAGGAGGAATAGGAAAGGATATAGTGGGAAAGGATATAGTGGAAGAGTCTTATTGAAGGAGAGTTTGGAATATTTTAACAAGGATTTCATGTACGTATAGCTGTACCAATAAACTGTCGCTAGAAAAAGGAGTATAATAAGAGTATGATATTGTCTCAAGGAACTGGAGTGACCCAAAAAAACAATCTGTGATGGTTACACGAAAAAAGTCCAGAATAGTTTAAAGAAAATCTGAGGGAACCTTGAAGAAAGAAAGAAAACAGTGAGAAGGAGTATCAAGACAGGCTGGAGTAGTGTCACATAACCTGTGTTGTATTCAAGGCTGTGTGGAATAGCTTCAAGGAATAATTTGGAACAGTCTGGAATGCCTTCAAGGAATCATTTGGAACAGTCTGGAATGCTTTCAAGGAATAATTTGGAACAGTCTGGAATAGCTTCAAGGAATCATTTGGAACAGTCTGGAATGCTTTCAAGGAATCATTTGGAACAGTCTGGAATGCTTTCAAGGAATCATTTGGAACAGTGTGGAATAGCTTCAAGGAATAATTTGGAACAGTCTGGAATAGCTTCAAGGAATAATTTGGAACAGTCTGGAATAGCTTCAAGGAATAATTTGGAACAGCCTGGAATGCCTTCAAGGAATAATTTGGAACAGTCTGGAATAGCTTCAAGGAATAATTTGGACCAGTCTGGAATAGCTTCAAGGAATAATTTGGACCAGTCTGGAATAGCTTCAAGGAATAATTTGGAACAGTCTGGAATAGCTTCAAGGAATAATTTGGACCAGTCTGGAATAGGTCCAACAGTCTTGAGTAGCTTTAATGAATAATTTAGAACAGCATAAATAAGGGAGTTAAGAATATAATCACAAATTAAGAACCACCTCATCATACAACCTGGAATTGCCTCAAGAAACACTCAGACTTAATACCCAAAGAAATGCCAGAACCACCACCACCACCACCACCCCAAGGCAGCTCTTCGGGGAACCGTCACAAAGGTGCCTCGCTGCGGACAGGTTCCCGGCCATGAGGTGTGTGGTGTTGGCGGTGCGTGTGGGCGCCTCACCTCTCCATGGTGCTCCAGATCCAGCTTGGCTCCTTGCTGATGGGCACGTTGAGGGCGTGAATGTTGGCCATCTTGGTGGCGATGATGGCCGAGAGGTCCGGGTCAGCCAACTCCCGTGTGAAGAGGGGACGTGCCTGTGTGGGGTGATACAGATACTTCAATACCCACCACGGATGGAGTGAATACAAGAGTTATGTATTCAAATACGAATCTGAATACTTCATATTCATACAAAAACGAATACTGAAATACTGTTAATGTGATTGAGATTAATATCTTCCATTCCTTAAGAGTTGACCTGCCAGTGTTAGTGCACATTGGCACATAGCACCAATGATGGCTATTTCCCCTTTCCTTTGACATATGGCTTTGCTGGTGTCATTATAGGTAAACACCTTGATGCGTCTCCTCCGTGGTGTAGTGGCTAGCGTCCCTGGCTACCATCTGCAGGCCCTGGTTCAAATCCGGGCCAGGGCAAGTCGGCGACCAGCCAACTCAGCTGTTCTTCCTTCCTTTCGGGGTGATAAATGGGTACCTGGGGAAACCTGGGGAAGGTAACTGTGGTAACCCGGGTGTCACACTAGCGCTGTGTCCAGGTAATGGGTCTTCACCCACCACAGGCTCTAAGGGCTAATGCCATGGAGATGAGCACCGAATGCCATGCGCAGCATAGCGTATGCTCCCATCTTTACCTTTTCCTCCGCTGCCTCCGCGCGTGTCCATCTGATGACATCACAACCAACGTCGAAGCTTTTTGCAGTCACGTGACATTTGGGCAACTTTAAACCTTATTTTTAAATGTTTCTTGCCTTTTTCTTTGAAATTATAATGTTTAGAGTGATTTTTTTGTTTAGAATTTATTGGCCAACCTTGTACAATTTTTTTTTCGTTAGGCAACTTGTCTATTATCATCAACACAACCAATATCATTCTCCCGTCCATTAATGGTGAAAAGGAATGAATAGTACGCCACGTAAGTGACAGTTTTTTGTTTAGCTTTTTTACATCATAAGGAAGCTAGCCAAAAATAAATAAAACATAAAAAGTCCATTCAAGTGCCAGCCCCTAAAAAACCACAGTAAAAGAGTGCCAGAGTAGCTGATTGGTTTAGTTTGTAAGTACGTAGTAGTAGTGGTAGTAGTGGTAGTAGTAGTAGTAGTAGTAGGGGTCTAGTGGTAAAATCCCATAAATAGATAGTAGTAGCTGTTGTACCAGTAATACTTATTGGAATGATTATGAGTTTGATTATTATTATTATTATTTGCATTGTTATTATTATTCTTTCTGATATCGTCATTATTATCATTATTACCATTATCATTATTATTATTAGTAGTAGTAGTAGTATTTATTACTATTACTATTATTATTGTCCGTGCTATTGTGATGATAATTTTATTGATGATTATTATTATTTCACTTGGTAGCTTATGATTATAGCAATAGTCATTATTGTTATTATGCTCATCATCGTTGAGGCTGCAATAAGATAATGATAATAATAACAATGATGATAATATAATAAATAAATAATAATTATTATAATGATGACAGCAATAATATTGCTTATTACTACTATTCTTATTATTATCATTTTGTTTCTTGTTATTGATATTATTATTATTATTATTCTATTATTATGACTTAATAATTATTATTATTATTGCTTTTGTTACTAATACTCCTCAGTTTTTACTTCTTTTCCTTACTATTATCACTGATGTTACCAATGTCACTACTGTTATCATTATCATGGCGAGGGTTGCCGCGCGGGGGTTTCTAGGCCAGCGGCGCAGCTACAATGGTCCCCCCCCCCCACGAGAATCTGGTGACCCCCCACAGGCCATGGCTGCCGCATTCTGTATAATGCTCTAATACCCACCACTGATCTGATCTTGGAATATGCCCTTATACCCTTCTATGTGGCATCAGAGTGGCCCTGAGCTCCGCTTGCCTAGTGCCCCCCCAGGTGCCCCCCATTGATAGATACCTAGCTACGCCACTGCCCGTCACTTATCGCACGTCGTCACGGTCCTCCCATGAACTTATTGGAATTTCGTAATAAAGACGTTACCTCTTTTGATTTTGTATAAAGGTTTTTTGTATTATTTGTATAATTTGCATTATAGAGTAAATGATAAACATTTGAATTCTGAAATGAAGAGATTAAGCAAAGTATAGTAAAATTATGATATACAAATTTCAATTTTGAAATCGAAGCAGGTAATATAGAATAATTGATAATTAAAGAAAAATTAGTATTGTCGAAGAGCATAAATCACTAAGATTTTAATTTTAATTTCTAGAGGAATATATATATATATATATATATATAATTTTATATATATATATATATATATATATATATATATATATATATATATATATATATATATATACAGGGTGTAACACGAGTTTCTGCAAATATTGAGACAGATGATATATCGTATGATTCTAAGTAGAAAATGCTTTATACACATATGCTTTTTGAAGCTTCCTTTAGAAGTGAGATGAATTGTAAAAAATCACGGCGGCCGCTATTGTCACAGCGATGCAACGTATGGAGGTGCATTCGCGGTTGCCACTCCGTGAAATTTTGAATTATTTAATCATAATTTTTACTTGAAATGGAACATTAATTTAGCTTTTAACAACACAATTGGTATTAACGGACTTGTTATTTACCAAATAAGCAGTACATGCGAACAGCAGGGCTGTAATAAGCAATACTGTAAAAGGCTACTTGGCAAAATGTTGGAGCGGAGTAGGAAGGAGGAGGAAGGCGAGTCACTATACCTCCTCACCAGCTCAGAGACGATTCCAAGTAGCCTTTTACAGTATTGCTTATTACAGCAATTACAGCCCTGCTGTTCGCATGTAGTACTGCTTATTTGGTAAATAACAAGTCCATTAATACCAATAGTGTTGTTTAAAGCTAAATTAATGTTCCATTTCAAGTAAAAATTATGATTAAATCATTCAAAATTTCACCGAGTGGCAACCGCGAATGCACCTCCATACGTTGCATCGCTGTGACAATAGCGGCCGCCGTGATTTTTTACAACTCATCTCACGTCTATAGGAAGCTTCAAAAAGCATATGTGTATAAAGCATTTTCTACTTAGAATTATACGATATATCATCTGTCTCAATATTTGCAGAAACTCGTGTTACACCCTGTATATATATATAATTCAAAGTTTTGCATGCTAGGTGTGTAGGAGAGTGGTTTCATGTGCAGCCTCCGGGTTTGGAAGCTCATCAAGCTAGCAACACTTATTATTTTTCATCATTATGATAATGATCACCATTATAAACATCATCATCATCACTATATTGACATCTACCACCCACAATATTCTTTGGATGATTTGATTATGTTTTGATATACATATAACAAATTAAATAATGGATCTCTCTCTCTCTCTCTCTCTCTCTCTCTCTCTCTCTCTCTCTCTCTCTCTCTCTCTCTCTCTCTCAATCCCTGCATCTGTCTCCCTCTGTGCCTCACTCACGGGAATGAACTGCTCCAGCCTGCCGCCGGGGAACACGCCGTACAGCCGCGGGCCCAGCCGACGCTCGGACAGCAGGGCGAAGATCACACTCTCAGCCAACACCGACTCCAACGCGTCCTCGCCGTGCACCTGAAGGTAGGGGGAAGGAGGGGCTGAGGGAGAGTACTGTAGTGGTGAACGTAGTAACAGAGGAACGTGGGGGAGGGAATATATGGAGGGGGGGTGGGGGAGAAGAGTTGAAGGAATGAGGGAGAGTACTGTAGTGGTGAACGTAGTAACAGAGGAACGTGGGGGAGGGGAATATGTGGAGGGGGGGTGGGGGAGAAGAGTTGAAGGGATGAGGGAGAGTACTGTAGTGGTGAACGTGGGGAGAGGGGCATATATGGAGGGGGGGTGAGGGAGAGTACTGTACTGGTGAACGTGGTGACGGGGGAACGTGGGGGGAGGGGAATGTATGGAGGGGGGTGAGGGAGAAGAGTTGAAGGGATGGTGATGGAGGAGGAAGAACTAGAAGAAAAAAAGACGACTTGCAGTTTTGTGATAATAATATGAGGGTAGAAACAAGAGGAGGAGGAGGAGGAGGAGAGGAATACACAACAACGACAGAAGGAGAAAAAACCCTGTACACTAAAATGAGAAAGAAGAACGGGAATGTAATTAGTTTATGAGGCGGTTTTTTTTTTTTTTTTACATCACAAAGGACTGGCCAAGGGGAAAAAAAGTAACACAAAGCCCGTTTAGTTGCCAGTCACTATAAAGAAGACAGTAAGAGAATAAAGAAAGGGGGGGTGGGCTAATTTAGTTCGGGATGTGTCTTGTGTAGTTTTTGTTGTTATAGTACCAAGAGAAAAAGGAGGAGAAAGAAGAATTAAAGAGTTATGTGAAAATAATGTAATGGAGAACAGAAGGTTGAGCATGAGGAGCATCGTATTAACCCCTTGAGACCCAGAACGTAATTTCCGTTGTAATTTGGGTACCATTAGACGATTTTTTGTGAATATAAGCAATATTTAATAGATATGACCTATTTAGTATCCTTGTCGACTAACTAATTTGATGTATTCAGTCACTTTTCATAATTTTATGGCTAACAGACGATTTTTTTTATAGCAAAGGAAAGATCTGGGCGTGAAGGGGTTAAGAGTAAAACCTAATCGTAGACTCCTCTGCATCCCTGTGCCTCGCTGACCCAAGCACTGAGTGGCTGTGTTGTTGGTCGGTCAGGGTCAGCAGTAATTATGTCCCGCCACGCTCACTGCCCGATTCATGTTCATGCCTATATATTATGTACCTCCTTGGCTTGATTGCATTAATCCAGCACGCCACAACAGCACATACACACACACACACTTGCACACACACACACACACACTTACACAAATACACACACACACACACACACTTACACACCATACACACACACACAACACGCCACACCACACCACACCCAAACACACACACACACACACATTGCCCTCGCTTCTCTCCCTCACCCAACCCGCCTCATCCATTCTCGTATTTTCATCCCGATAACGTGCGCGAAACTACGCCTCTCCTCGAAAACCGCAGGCAGGTCTGTGCTTGTTTTAAAGTATAGGTATGGAGGGTTTTATAAACGCCACGAAGTGATGTGACACATTTCCAAGCGGCACATTTGAAAGCAATAGGCCGTGACGTATCAGAATGTAAATAAACTCTGCGGCCTGAACGCGAGTACTTTCACCCACGCTGCCACGCCGACGGGAGATCTCTGCTGTGATCATTGGCGGGCGGAACAAGGGGTGTAAAAGTGGGGGGGGGGGCACCTGGGGGGGAACCACCCTAAGATGGGGGTGCACGTGCCCCCCCAGGCCCCCCCGCAGTTCCGCCACTGCATATACCATCAGAATCTGGCGTATAAAAACAAAAAATCTAAAATATGAAGGAAAAAAAGAATATCTGGAAAAAAAGTTTATTACCCACTGTATGGAAACTGGAACAGAAAAAAAAAAGAAGAGCAAAATTCTTGAAAAAAGTCATATACCATCAGAATCTGGTGTATACAAATATTTATAAAAGTGTGAAGGAAAAAAAGAATATCAGGAAAAAAAGTTAATTATTTAAATAATTATAGCTAATTTGTTTCTATGCGCCAGATTGTGATGGTATATGACTTTTTTTTTCTAGACTTTTGCTCTTCTTTCTATTTTCGGTTCCAATTTTGGTACAGTGAGAAATAAACTTTTTTTTCCTGATATTCCTTTTTTCCTTCATCATTCTGTTGTTTTGTTTTTATACGTCAGATTCTGATGGTATAGGAATTTTTTTAAAGAATTTTGCTCTTTCTATTTTCGGTTCCAATTTTGATACAGTAATATATTAACTTTTTTTCCTGATATTCTTTTTTTCCTTCAAACTTCTTTTTTTTATATACGCCAGATTCTGATGGTAAATGACTTTTTTCAAGAATTTTACTCCTCTTTCTATTTTTGGTTCCAATTTTGATAGCGAGTAATTATCTTTTTTTCCTGATTTTTTTTTTCCTTCGTATTTTTTTATTTTATATATACACCAGATTCTGATGGTATATGACTTTCTTAAAAAAAAATTGCTCTTCTTTCTATTTACCTTACATTACTCTGCCGTATAACTGGGTAGTCATTCTTCCACGTAATCTCATTTTACTTTTTTTTAATGACAAATATTTAATCAGTGTGAGTAATTCTTCAACCTTGGTGCTGGAGGAGGCAAGCTCACCCTATCTCTCTTCACTTCAGGTCTTATTGTTGCTTCCCATCGTACTTGGCGGGCCACAGGGCGTCATCAAGACGTCTTGTGGACAGGAATGTTCATTTAGCAACATGGCGGAGCCGCAATTGTTATGGACGGAGTGAATGTTGTATAACAGCCTTGAACAGCTACAGGACAGACATCCTGTGAATGATAAAAATTATCTCTCTCGGTCTGTTTTCAACTCTGGCTCCTCTTCGCGACGTATCACTGCTGGTGATAATCACGTATCACATGAGGATAAGGCAGCTCTCACTCCTGTCTCTGTTCTCTTCTGAAATATAATTTTCTTCCTTGACATTTCCTTCAAACCTTGACGGTGTTTCCTCCTTGGATGACAGTTCAGGTAAATACTCAGGCTCACAACCGTCAGAAACGCGACCTTCAAACCACGCAGACATCATCCTGGGGAAGTGTTTGGCCGGCTACCAACACTGTTCCTCGTGTACACAAGGTGCTACACGCCATGACAGACGCCATCAATTATATACAGGCGCAAAACACGCCGATGCCACAACATCATTCTTATAGCTACTCGAATTATTCCTAATATTCTTCTTCATCCAACTGTGTTTAGCGGCGCCGGGGTGAAGACGCCAACACTGCAGCATCAGCCTCGCTATAGTAACACTGCAGCATCAGCCTCGCTATAGTAACACGGCAGCATCAGCCTCGCTATAGTAACACTGCAGCATCAGCCTCGCTATAGTAACACGGCAGCATCAGCCTCGCTATAGTAACACTGCAGCATCAGCCTCGCTATAGTAACACTGCAGCATCAGCCTCGCTATAGTAACACTGCAGCATCAGCCTCGCTATAGTAACACTGCAGCATCAGCCTCGCTATAGTAACACGGCAGCATCAGCCTCGCTATAGTAACACTGCAGCATCAGCCTCGCTATAGTAACACGGCAGCATCAGCCTCGCTATAGTAACACTGCAGCATCAGCCTCGCTATAGTAACACTGCAGCATCAGCCTCGCTATAGTAACACTGCAGCATCAGCCTCGCTATAGTAACACGGCAGCATCAGCCTCGCTGTAGTAACACTGCAGCATCAGCCTCGCTATAGTAACACTGCAGCATCAGCCTCGCTATAGTAACACTGCAGCATCAGCCTCGCTATAGTAACACTGCACCATCAGCCTCGCTATAGTAACACTGCAGCATCAGCCTCGCTATAGTAACACTGCACCATCAGCCTCGTTATAGTAACACTGCAGCATCAGCCTCGCTATAGTAACACTGCACCATCAGCCTCGCTATAGTAACACTGCAGCATCAGCCTCGCTATAGTAACACTGCAGCATCAGCCTCGCTATAGTAACACTGCAGCATCAGCCTCGCTATAGTAACACTGCAGCATCAGCCTCGCTATAGTAACACTGTAGCATCAGCCTCGCTATAGTAACACTGCAGCATCAGCCTCGCTATAGTAACACTGTAGCATCAGCCTCGCTATAGTAACACGGCAGCATCAGCCTCGCTATAGTAACACTGCAGCATCAGCCTCGCTATAGTAACACTGCAGCATCAGCCTCGCTATAGTAACACTGCAGCATCAGCCTCGCTATAGTAACACTGCAGCATCAGCCTCGCTATAGTAACACTGCAGCATCAGCCTCGCTATAGTAACACGTGCAACAAGCCTCAGTAACACGTGCAGGCGGGGCCACTCTGTGATGGTGCTGGAGCCTATTGATAGCTTATTGAATCGGTCACAGTGTCACACCTGCCGCCTCTTCTTCACCGCCACGCCACGCCTTGCCCTCAATGCAATTAACATCATTGGATTTTCTTTCAAACATCAATCAACCTTTACCATCAACCGGTTGTTCTTTCTTGCTTCATCCTCACATTCTGAAGTCAACCATTACTATTCTCGTCCATCTCCTGGCCATCATAGGTCTGCACTATACACTATAAGAAGCCCTACTCTCCCACCCGCCGCGGGGCCACAACATGAGGCGAATTTTGGTGAGGAAGCCGCAAGAAGCCGGCTTCTGGCAGCTTGCATTTTCTGTTAACTCGATGCACTTTTAAGAAGCCGGCTTGCCCAGCTGGCGCAAGCCGTAAGAAGCCGGAGGAAGCGAGGGCCTGGGCTCGCTTCTCACGGCTTCATACGTGACGTCAGAGATAAACAACACACATGGCTGGCCAGGCGGAGCTTGTACCAGAGTGAGTATCGTCGTAGAAATAATGTAATTACAGATAACAGGACACAAGTAAACACATAGATGTACATTCAAAAGCATGGACCTACCTTAATTAAGACCACGAACAAGAATATACAAGATTAATGACAGGACAATCAATCAATCATTGGGGGCATACGCCGGGGGGCGCGTCGCCTCGCCCACCCTACGACGCCACTCCCGAGGGTCACCACGCGCGAGTTCCCATGCAGGCTCCTTTCCCATACCAAGCAGCTCTCGACAAGAAACATCAACTTGCCCCAGCCACGAGCCTTGTGGGCGCCCCCTTGGCCTCCTCCACGCCGGATTGTCTCTTACAGATACAACCCGATGGGAAGGATCGGTTTCAGGGTAGCGTGCCACATGCCCATATAGCCGAAGTTGGCGCTGACGGACTATGCAGGTAATAGGCCTCGATTCAGTCTCACGGTGCAATCGCTGATTTGACACGTAATCATCCCAGCGATACCCCATGATTCTGCGAAGACACTTATTACCAAAGGCATTGATTCGTCTCTTCAAGTCACTATTTAGTGTCCATGTCTCACAACCATAGAGTAAGACAGGGATCACAAGCGATTTGAAGATCCGGATCTTTGTCCTCCTGCACAGGTACCGACAACGCCAAATACTCCCGTTGAGCGAGTCCATAACACCGTGGGCTATGCCAATCCGCCGTAAGAATTCTTGACGTGACCCGCCGTCATTATGGACTGCGCTACCAAGGTATGTAAAACTTTCCAAGATCTCAATGTCCTCGCCACACGCATGAACAGACTGTACTGCTTCATCTAATAAGTCTCCAAACACCTGGCCCTTGGTCTTGAGCCAGGAGACCTCAAGTCTCAAAGGCTTTGCCTCCTCGTGCAGCGCCTCGAGAGCCATCACCAGGACCTCCAGCGACTCAGCAAAGATTACTGCATCATCGGCAAAAACAAGATCAGTGATCTTGGTGTTGCCAACGGATGCTCCACAATCACTTTGATCTACAACCTTGTCCAATAACCAGTCCATACAAGCGTTGAAAAGTGATGGGGCAAGGACGCACCCTTGCCTCACTCCTGTATTCACAGGAAAGAAGCCGGATACACCTGCCCCACACTTCACAGCACTCTCAGTCCCAGAATACAGACCAGTTATCAAACCAATAGTCCTTGCAGGAATCCCTCGAAGTCGCAGAAGATCCCAGAGTGACTCGCGATGCACTGAGTCAAACGCCTTCTTGAGATCAACATGGGCTGCAAGCATCCCCTGTCGAAACTCACGTCGGCGTTCCACCAGGACACGAAGCGCTAGGATACGGTCCGTTGTTGACTTACCAGGCGTGAACCCAGACTGCTGAGGTCTCTGATGCTTCACCAGATGGCTGCGAATCCGTGTCAGCAATAGATGGGCAAGCACCTTGCCTGGTACGCTGAGCAGTGTAATACCGAGGTAATTGTTGCAGTCCTGACGGTCCCCTTTCCCTTTCCAGATAGGGACGACCAGCCCCCTTTTCCAGTCAGGAGGAATGGTACCTGATTGCCACACAGCAGTCAGGACAGCATGCAACCCGTGGATCATGGCCTCACCCCCAGCTTTGAGGAGCTCCGCACTGATATTACAAACACCAGCTGCCTTTCCACCCCTCAACTTTGCTACAGCCTCTCTGACTTCGTCAAGAGAGGGTGCGCTTTCGTCAATGGGAGGATCGGCATCCACTGCCTGTAACCCAGTGGTGTGAAGCTGCTCAGTTGGAGGGTCCACCGTGAACAACTGCCCAAAGTACTCAGCCCAACGAGCCATCTGCCCATCCATGTCCGACACGAGGCGCCCATCTGCTGTTCGAATAGCACTCGCCCGAGAAGGAGACTTGGAACGGAGCTTCTTCAGGGCTCGGTAGGTGGGTCGGAGGTCATTAGCGTTCAAATGACCCTCGACATCCTCAGCGAGACTCCTGACATACCTCTCCTTGTCTCTCCCCAGGAGGGTTCTAGTCCGGCGTGACAGAGCCCTGTGCTGGTCCCGGTTCCCAGCCAGCCTGGCAGCGCGACTCTCCTCGATTTTCTCCAGCGTCTCCGTCGAGACAAAACCACGCCTTGACCTCGGGCGCTCCCCAATACACTCCTTGGCAGCCTGTAGAGTTTCACGTTTGAAGGTATCCCACAGTTCTACAGGGTCCCCGAGAGCACCGAGCACATCAAACCGATTTGAGACTGCCACCGCATACTCATGAGCACATGTCAAGTCCTTCAGTTTCTCAAGATGAAACACATATGGTTACCTCTTGAGATTCTTCTGGACTTGACATGAAGCTTAAGTGTAGCAACAAGAAGTCTGTGATCTGTTCCAAAGAACTCAGCACTCCGGTAAACCCTGCAGTTCTGGAGGATCCTCCAACGAGTGCTAACGAGGATGTGGTCGATCTCCTTTGCTACCCCTCCGGCATTACTATACCATGTCCAGCGGTGCAGCTCTGGTCTCTGATACCAAGAACCTGCAATTCTCAACCTTCTGGACCTTGCAAAGTTCAGAAGCAGAGAACTGTTGGTGTTTCTGGTACCGGAGCCATGGGGACCAACACATAACTCGTAGCCATCTCTCACAGTGCCAGTAGTAGCATTGAAGTGGCCCAAGACAATGAGTGTGTCCCGAGGAGGACAGGACAGGACAGGACAACCTTAAAACTGGTGAAAGAATTATCATGTCTTATCAGCCTGACGATAGTCCCTTGATGTGACTTAGTAGTTTTTGCAGAATTTCGCTGATAATACGGCACAAATTAGTCTAATTTTATATTTAGTAGCACGGGCTTAACTTTCGGACCACACTAATAGAGCTAAAATGGTATGACATGATGAGAGGAGAATGTCAAGTCTGGTGAAATAACTTTTGCGAGTCTTTTAACACTAACACCAGACGTTGTTTTTCTAATTTTACTAATTATGCTATCAAAAGCAGACCGGAAACGTTTTCGCTGGTGCATTATGCTCCAAGAGAGAGAGAGAGAGAGAGAGAGAGATTTAGTGCCAAAAAAGGGGAAATGTGCCCGACAGAGAGAGATTGATTTAATGCCTAAAAATGGGAAAATGTGGCCTGACAGAGAGAGAGAGAGAGAGAGAGAGAGAGAGAGAGAGAGAGAGAGAGAGAGAGAGAGAGAGAGAGAGAGAGAGAGAGAGAGAGAGAGAGATATTAGTAGCATACCTATCAGTTGTTTAGTTAGTTAGAGAAATGTAAGTTCATGTAAGTGGCCTTAAAGGCCGTGTCACACGGACACTTTTCCGGCATCTTTTGGTATTTTGCTACCAAAAGATGCCCGTAGTGGGGGCAAAAAAATGCGCGTTCGTCACATGGCGTTCGGCTACAAGCATCTTCTTGCACGATTCATAAGTCTTGAATTAAAGAATACGATTGAATTGAATACGATTGAAGTCTTCTTGCACGATGCATAATGTTAGTTTTGTTTGCGGGTTCTAGAAGATGTCAGTAGATTGCTCGTAGCCGAAACGCGCCGCGTGACGAAAGCGCATTTTTTTGCCACCACTACGAGCATCTTTTGGTAGCAAAATACCAAAAGATGCCGGAAAAAGTGTCCATGTGAAACGGCCTTTATGGTACTAGATGTCCTGGGTGAAAAGTGATAGCTTGATGTTGTGGGTAAAAATTATTTACAGCAAATGTTGTTTCTATGTGCAATATGTGTTCAAATCTTTTGACTTGCATTGTTTCTTATCATATTTATGATCAAATTCATTTGAGAAAATATTCACCCAGTTAGTATGATTTCAGGAGGCAGTAGCGGAACTGCGTGGGGGAATGAGGCCCACATTTCAGGGCGGTGCCTCCCGGGCCCTTTGAATATATGCAAACATTTCAGGGCGGTGCCTTCCCTTTGAATATATAATGGGTAACATATTGAGAAAAATTAGCCAAGAATGAAAAACAGCCCCCCTATCTTCCAAGCAAAATATAAACCAACCCAAAAATCAGCCCAACCACCAAAGCGGAAAATCCCGGGCACTGGCGGCCAGGTGATGGCCAATTAATGAAATCCCTCATTATACCTGACCCTTGCCATCAGGTGCAGCAGTTAATAAAAATAATAAAAGTCACTAATAGCGCGTTCACCACCCTGGTCCTGTCCAGTCTATACCGTTCCAGGCTGGACTGATGCTCGCGAAAATACATCGAGACTGGCCCCATCCCATTCGTCGTTCCTATTGGCTGGGGGGATCGAGTGGGCGGTCCTCCGGGCAGAAATGCACACATTTTTAAAAAGCGCGCGTTTTATTTACTTGACTTCTCAATGGTAAGTCAAGTTGCAGGGATGACTATGAAAAAATGAATGATGAAATTTCATTTCATTTACCGTTAATAACACTATCTATAGTCGCCACTGCACTAATGTCGCAGAAGGGCATATATTACGAGTTTTAGCATCACTACAGATCACATCACGTGCACAGTACGTAGTTTACATTATCTACATAACACTATAGCTACGGTACATGTCTTCAGTGACACATACAAGTCTGTAGTGATGCTAAAATTCGTAATATATGGCGCCTGGTGACATTAGTGCAGTGGCCACTATAGTGTTGTTGACGGTACATTCATTTCCCAAGATGTTGTTTCAGCAAATTGCGAATATTGTACTTTTTCGTGAAATTACTTTAGTCTTATGGTCGGCCATCATGGTGTTTCATGTCTTATCAGCAGCACGAGAAGCTCCTAGTCGTCTTCCCCGCTGACTGTAGTGCGCATGCGCCAGTTCTCCCCACACTGATGATTCTACCCTGCATTTTTCAACGTCATTTATTAGACGTCCAACTCAACAGGAACTAAGTGATTCACGGAGAGATGCCACCGAGCGCCTAACTTCTGATCTTTCTATAATTTCTGATTGGGGAAAAGCAAACCTTGTTTTGTTCATTCAATGCCTCAAAAACCCAATTTCTTCACCTATCTACTCGACAAAACCTACCAGATAACTATCCCCTCTTCTTCAATAACACTCAACTGTCTCCTTCTTCTACAATGAACATTCTAGGACTATCCTTTACTAAAAATCTGAACTGGAAATCTCAAATCTCATCTCTTGCTAAAACAGCTTCTAAGAAGTTAGGTGTCCTGTGGCGTCTGCGTCCTTTTTTTTTTCTCCCTCCCAATTGCTTGCTCTCTACAGGGGCCTTATCCGCCCATGTATGGAGTATGTCTCACATGTTTGGGGAGGATCCACTCATACAGCTCTCCTAAACAGGGTTGAGTCAAAAGCTTTTCGTCTCATCAACTCCCCTCCTCTGACTGACTGTCTTCAATCTTTAAATCACTGCCGCAATGTTGCTTCTCTTGCTCTCTTCTACCGTTATTTTCATGCTCACTGCTCTTCTGAACTTGCTAACTGCATGCCTCCCCCCCTCCCGCGGCCTCGCTGCACAAGACTTTCTACTCATTCTCATCCCTATTCTGTCCATCTTCCTAATGCAAGAGTTAATCAGTATCTTTACTCTTTCATCCCTTTCACTGGTAAACTCTGGAACTCTCTTCCTGTTTCTATTTTTTCACTTTCCTATGACTTAAATCTTTTCAAAAGAGGAGTAACAAGACACCTCCCGAACTAAATTGGCTCACCCCTCTTTTTTATTTTATTATCTTACCGTCTTCTTTATAGGGACTGGCAACTAAGCGGGCTTTGTGTTACCCATTTTTGTTGTGCCCTTGGCCAGTTCTTTGTGATGTAAAAAAAAATTTTTTTTTTTTAATGGTCCGACCTGGTCCTGCTCGCTGGCCTGGCCCAGTGTAGCCCGTTCCAGCCCGGTCCAATCCGCCTCGCGAAAACAGTGGCCGCCCGGTGTCGTGTGGGCAAGTGTCTGTTTATGAGGGAATGTCTGTTTACTAAACAAAGGCAAAGAAAACGGGAGTTGAGGGGAGTAATTACTAATTTTGACTTGATCAACAAGGGCATGTCCAGGCGGCATATTCTCCACGCGCTCTCCTTTTTCGGCAGACCGCTAGGTTAGGTAAGGTTAGAAAAACGTAGTTAGGTTAGGTTACGTTAGGTTGAGTTAAGGCGCTTGATCAGAGAAGCACGTAAACACAGAGATAAATATATTACTTGAAGATATTTGGGTGCAGCAAGACAGCTGTGCCTTTCGAGAAAAGTTTGCACACGGAAAGGAGTGGCGTGTGATACGCGCCTATAGTGTGTTGGGGCGAGCAGTTGTGTTGAGAAACGGTGTGTAGTGTACACAGCGGGTGAAAGACTGGGTGAGAGTGTGCAGCGCGACTAGTCGCCTACCCAGTGTGTGGGTTAATTGGGACGACGAGTGTGAGGTGAGCCTGTGTACACGGATGTGCTGGACAAGGCCCCCCCCCCCCCCCCCGTAAGACAGTGACTCAGTCCAACACCATACCAGACCAGGTGGCCCTGTTAGACAGGGACGCCAGGACTGGCAGCAGCGGTGGACCACCACGACTGTGAGGCTTTGCCTCTTAACAAGACCAAGTAAACCAGTTGTGGAGTGGGCGTGCCCTGTGGTGAGAGACCCTGTGGTGGTGTGGCTGTCACACTTTCTGCCTTCCCGCCCGCATATTTTCCAACTCTATGCTGTAGTTAATGCTAGTATGTGGTTTCCGAGTAATGACGTTTGACTGTAGCTCCAAAACTAACCATAGGATTTTCTCTAAAGTACCTTCATTGTGATTCCCACACACACATGGTTTAACCTTATTTACCAATCCATGTTTTGGAGAAGTGCCAGGTCCTCCTGCTGAACCTCAGGCTCTGCTAACACCTGTTCATCCACCTCGTACTCGGGCTCAAACATATAGGATCCCATGACAATCTGAGGTTCGTTTTCCTCATAGTATACGCGACCAGCGTCATTTCTTTCGGTGTCAGATTGAGCATCGTACTCTAGATCTGTCACAGCGACAGATTCACTGTCTTTGACACCGAAGTACAATCGCTCATCATAACATTTGCCGACAGGTGTCAGACAGTGTCTGCGGGCGTCCCTGTTCTGACGTCATTAATAACAGTCGTAGCCCTGTTGGAGGGAAGATTTTTTTTTTCGCGCGCTTTTTACAAAAGTCGTGTTTTTACGGAAATAAGGCCTGGAAATCAATTATTTTTGGTGGATTAGGTGTTTTGAATGCGCATTCAACATAATTCGGCAAAAAAAAATTGGGTCTGGACGATTACTTTAAAACACTAAGGATGAATGATAAAAAATGTTGATATGGAGACGGGGCCATACGAGCGTTGCTCAGGCCCTGTAAAATACAACTAGATGAATACACACACACATTACGGGATTACAGATACTCCATAATTATTGTGTTGAGCATAAAAATATATAAGAAAATATCAGCTCACCTTTCTTCAGTGCTACTTCATCTTGGGAAGATGTAAACAGCAGAGCAAGAGGAGCAGCTCCTGCTGGTCCAGCACACAGAAATGGGTTCAATGATGTATTGAGCTGATCAACACAGCCTGTAGCATCAACGAACACTATTTCTCCAGCCTCTCTGAACTGGGTGTGAACTCTCTTCATAAAAGGGGTTACAAGCACCACAGAAATCGACTTTCTTCTATGCTCTGTAGTATAGTCACCTCTGGGTTGTTTGTGGCATACTTTGTTATAGAATCTGCCCTGCGGTGTAATCAGATCTCTCTCTCTCTCTCTCTCTCTCTCTCTCTCTCTCTCCTCTCTCTTCTCTCTCTCTCTCTCTCTCTCTCTCTCTCCATATATATATGGAGAGAGAGAGAGAGAGAGAGATGCGGTGTAATCAGATCTGCTCTCTCTCTCTCTCTCTCTCTCTGTATATAATATATATATATATATATATATATATATATATATATATATAGAGAGAGAGAGAGAGAGAGAGAGAGAGAGAGAGAGAGAGAGAGAGAGAGAGAGAGAGAGAGAGAGAGAGAGAGAGAGAAGGGCAGTTTTGGGGGAGGAGTGAGTGTGGTACGGTGTGTTGCTGCGCGCTCGTTTTCTTTGAGTCTGCCTTAAAACTCCAGAATTTCTCACTATTGAATTGGAGTGCCCCTTCGGCTTACAGTTCGGGAATATGCGCCCGGGGCTAGTCCAGTCCAGACCGGGCCAGAGCGGTCGCGAAAACGCGCTATAATGTGGAACTCGACCCACCCAGCCCCATCATGATGTCCGTAGGTGCCCGCCTCTTTACCTTGCCCTACTTTAATAGTCCTTGGTTTATGGAGCAAAAAAACATTAATGTGAAGGATATGTGTTGTGATCCATTCACAATATCGTCAGTTATCGTAACTTATTGATGGCTTTCATTCGACGGTACACTTTCGTCATTGTTTTGTTGGTTTGTTTACAGTTATCAGCTGTGAGCGCCGAGCGGGCAAGCCCCGACCAGAAGCTGGCAACTGTCAGCCGTTCTGGCGAGGCACGCAAACGAGAGAGAAGCCAGGGTTCTTGCGGCTTCCTCACCAAAATTCGCCTCATGACATGCGATACAAACACAATCGCAGCATGAAGCTCTTTCTATACTCATTAGGGTGGAGCGAAAAACACTTCATTTTTATAAATGACTCGGAATAGTTGGGAAATTGTGCCAATGTAACCCAAATTAAAGTTAAAAGAATTTCACGTGTCTAATCCAATATCTTCAGGTGCCCCAAGTGCTGATAAAACCGATATGTAAAAAATATAATATTTTCTAATTTTTTTATTTTATTTTCAAGTTACTTTTATTAGATCAGAATACCGAAAATATGCTGCAGAATGACCATAACATGTGCACAAAAAAGTATGAAACCAATATATTAATATTTAGAGGTGGCCCAAACACCATGAATGATAGGGGTGTGAAGGCAGAAATGCAGCTGTGACGTTGTTCTGCTGGAAGTGTGGGTTGATGACTTCTTTACATTTTGAAGTGTATGGGGCACTCCAATCTATCTTAGTATTTTGTTAGAATAATTAAATTCGAATCAAACAAAAATATTCAATGTATTAAAAAAACTCATTTTTTCGAATAAATCTATATTTTCCACCCCTCTGGGGCACCTCAAAAAATATGCGTAGAAAGTTTGTACGATATTTATATTCCAAAGCATGTGTTCATAAACACTTTTCATGCTATTCCAACAAAATATTCATAAAAAATATATATTTGATATATTATGATAATACATTTTTTTTTGTCATGAAACCAAATCTTTGACATCTTTGGGGCACCTTAAAAAAAATTCGCAGACTTCAATTTTTGTTTAAGTGAATATAACTCCATTTCGCACAATTCCCCCACTATTACAAACGAATCACAGAAAAAGTTGCAAAAACGGTCATTTTCGCTCCACCCTAATCTCATGGAAGCAGCTATCATCGGTATTTGTTAACCTTGTTTATAATTATGTCAAGTTATGTCCACTTTATGATCCGTTTTATATATGTGATCGATATATTTCATTAATCAGTTCAGCTCAATTCCTCTATTTCTTCTTACCCTTAATTAACTAATGTAGCCATCATCCGCCATGTTTTTTTTTTTTTTTTTTTTTAACATCACAATGGACCATCACAGAAGGATCGAACTCGGGTCACCGAGAACGCCACTCGGAGACGCTAACCGTGCACTCTGCTACCGCCTCCCCTATACTGTAGCTACTGTATTATAAAAATTAATTTTATACTTTTGTTCTATTTCGCTTTATTTTGAACTTTTGAACTTATTTTATCGAGAAATCAAGAAGCAAGTCGAGCAATGCTAGTTAGGCCATACAACCCTTGATTTCATTATACACCCAAGATACCACCACTAGGTACCACCTGGCAATACTGCCAGGAACGCGTCACACTCTTATGGCTGCGTGCCCGGGGCCCGGGGGGGGGGGGGTGACAGGCAGGGACACACCAAGCCTGCATGGCTGCGGTGCTGATGCAATGCCGCGCCATCGTTACCGCGACCTGAAGGGTCAACATACATCTCGTGTCAGCACTCAGACGGCTCTCGGCGCACCTCGACTTCCTGGCTCAGATCGATAGCTATACATGCCGGCCGCAGGACTGGTGAGGCAGCCCAGCCCCGCTCTGCACGACACGGCACCAGCGCTCACGGCAGGGAGGGGCAAGTACCTGGGGGGAAGAGGGGGAGGGTTACGTCATGACAGGTAACGAGCAGCGGCGGTGAAACAGCTGGAGGCACGGCAGCAGCAGCCCCGGGGTCCTGTGGAAGGGGTGGGGACGGGGGGCGCGCCGAGTGTGGAGGCCTGTGCATTGTCGAGCACGCCAACAAGTGCAGGACCAGGGCTCCTCGCTGCTCACTGGGTGTTATATAACGGGTACAAGGGTCAGGGTCACGTCCCCGCCTGGGTGGTGCCAGGGTGGGTCAGCCTGGGCCTGGGAACGCCCACCCTCCCCCTGCCAGGGCGTGCAGCCACGGCCTCATAGCAACAGCACCCGAGGTAATATTATACACCTGCCTAGCCTGGCGTGGGCCGCTGCTGCCGCGGTGGCCTCGGCAAGCTGTGACGCAATCGTATGTCACACTATTGGTTATTCATAAAGCCGTCTATTATAGAGCAAAGTTTGCCCGCCTGTCATCTGGAGTCACACCTCTCCACACCCCCTGGGGCTCAGTATAGCTGCTGGTGTGGCGGCTGTCACCGGTGAGGAAAGTGCTGAGTGGCCCTCGCCTCACTGACTGACTGACTGAAATGCTGAATAACCTCCACCTCAGCACACACCAGCTGCTGAGCTCTGTGCAGACAGTGGCGGGGGGCCGAGTAGGCCATGGCCTAGGCCCCGCGCCCGCAAAGGCCCCGCACCCCAGAGGAAAAAATATGTTTTCAATGAAAATCTGAATGCTGGACCTTTCTAATTTGCTGGAACACTGTTACATTGCATGTACAGTACCATAATATGCCACAAATTAGTACCAACATAATGCAAAATATGGGTGGAAAAAGTTTCAATTAAACTAATATGAAATCTGAACCACAATTGGTAACATTCTAGAGTCCTTTCCCGCCCTTATTAGTAGTTTTATTTTCTCCAGACCTTCACAAATCCCTTCTGATACCTCTAAAATGTAATAATAAAGTGGAGGAGAGATTAAAAAATTAAAAATAAATTACTAATCTAACCTCAATATAACCTAACCTAACCTGGTAAAATTGTAGTCCTTTCCCGCCCTTAGATCTCGTTAGAAGGTTATTGGTTAGGTTGTAGTGAGGTTAGGTTAGTAATTTTATTTTGGGGGTTCCAGGGCGGGGGTAATATAGGGGGGAGGGGGGGGGTTGAAAAGGGCATCTCTCCCCCACTTTATAATTACGTTTTAGAGGTATCTGAAGGGATCTGTGAAGATCTGGAGAAAAAAAACACTAATAAGAGCGGGTAAGGACTAGAATTTTACCCACATTTCATTCAGGGCCCCGCACTCCCACCGGCCTAGGGCCCCGCACACCATAAATCCGCCCCTGGGTGCAGACCGAGGGACGTTGATTAGTATCAGCATTATTGTTATCATTATCATTGATATCAGCATGATTGTTGTTATTATCATTTTCACCTATACGGATGATTAGCCAGAAGCTAATTTAAACAAAAAAGTCCCCTTAGTCGCCGCTTCAATATGTTGCCGGAGCGATTTTTTTTTCATCGGTACTTTTTTTCAAGTATTTTACAACTAAATGTTCAACACCCGTGTGAAGGAAGATAATCATTGATAATGTCTACACTTGTGGTAGCCTTATGAATGACACTCTCTCTCTCTCTCTCTCTCTCTCTCCTCTCTCTCTCTCTCTCTCTCTCTCTCTCTCTCTCTCTCTCTCATGCACCATTGTTAATCCTCCCTCAGCCTCCTCACCAGCTGGCCGCCACTCACCTGGCCATAGATCCTGAGCAGCACCTCGGGGGGCTCCGTAGCCTTGGGGGGGTGGGAGGGAGGCAACGCGCAGTAGTACAGCAAATTACTAAGGCCGCCGCTGCAACACAAGAAAGAAAAATTACTTAGATAGGCCGCCGCTGTAACACAAGAAAAAGGTCACCACTGCAACACAATAAAAAAGGTCAACTGCAACAAAATAAAAAAGGTCAACTGCAACACAATAAAAAAGGTCAACTGCAACACAATAAAAAAGGTCAACTGCAACACAATAAAAAAGGTCACCTGCAACAATAAAAAAGGTCAACTGCAACACAATAAAAAAGGTGAACTGCAACACAATAAAAAAGGTCAACTGCAACACAATAAAAAAGGTGAACTGCAACACAATAAAAAAGGTCACTGCAACACAATAAAAAAGGTCAACTGCAACACAATAAAAAAGGTCAACTGCAACAAAATAAAAAAGGTCAACTGCAACACAATAAAAAAGGTCAACTGCAACACAATAAAAAAGGTCAACTGCAACACAATAAAAAAGGTCACTGCAACACAATAAAAAAGGTCACTGCAACACAATAAACAAGGTCACTGCAACACAATAAAAAAGGTCACTGCAACAATAAAAAAGGTCAACTGCAACACAATAAAAAAGGTCACCTGCAACAGTAAAAAAGGTCAACTGCAACACAATAAAAACGGTCAACTGCAACACAATAAAAAAGGTCAACTGCAACAAAAAAAAGGTCAACTGCAACACAATAAAAAAGTCAACTGCAACACAATAAAAAAGGTCACCTGCAACAATAAAAAAGGTCAACTGCAACAAATAAAAAAGGTCAACTGCAACACAATAAAAAAGGTCACTGCAACACAATAAAAAAGGTCAACTGCAACAATAAAAAAGGTCAACTGCAACACAATAAAAAGGTCACCTGCAACAATAAAAAAGGTCAACTGCAACACAATAAAAAAGGTCAACTGCAAAACAATAAAAAAGGTCAACTGCAACACAATAAAAAAGGTCAACTGCAACACAATAAAAAAGGTCACTGCAACACAATAAAAAAGGTCACTGCAACACAATAAAAAAGGTCACTGCAACACAATAAAAAAGGTCAACTGCAACAATAAAAAAGGTCAACTGCAACACAATAAAAACGGTCACCTGCAACAATAAAAAAGGTCAACTGCAACACAATAAAAAGGTCAACTGCAACAAAATAAAAAAGGTCACCACTGCAACAAAATAAAAAAGGTCAACTGCAACACAATAAAAAAGGTCACCTGCAACAATAAAAAAGGTCAATTGCAACAATAAAAAATGATCAACTGCAACACAATAAAAAAGGTCAACTGCAACACAATAAAAAAGGTCACTGCAACACAATAAAAAAGGTCACTGCAACACAATAAAAAAGGTCACTGCAACACAACACCAACAACAACAATAAGGATAATAAAGAGAGGAATATCAACGCAATCAGACCGTCGCTTAACACAAAACACATTTACTACGAGGTGCAACGTTATGGCTGACCTAGACGCCACACTAATTGCAACCGATGAGTCACCACTTCGAATCCCAGCTAATGTTGTTATACTATGTAGCCTAGAATTTTTGTTCAAGTATTTGGTTGGGTGATTTTGTGTGTTTTTCTCTTTAAAATGTGAGAGGACACTTGGATGATAAAGAGCAACCAATGGAGGTGATAAGTTAAGGGATGTCACTGTTATCGCGTCGTGTGCGGCGACAAACACCAGGGTAGTCTCTCTCTCTCTCTCTCTCTCTCTCTCTCTCTCTCTCTCTCTCTCTCTCTCTCTCTCTCTCTCTCTCTCTCTCTCTCTCTCTCGTCGATAACCCCTCTCCGTACTTTAAAAAAAATAGATGATGAAATAATAATAGTGATAAGAAAAGTGATGCTACTACTCCTAACGACAATAGGAGCAATAATATGATGATGATATTTATAATGACTGGACAGAATTTCTCTTCAATCAAATATCATAGGGAACACAGCATTTTTATATATATATATATATATATATATACACAGATAGATAGATAATAAAAACTTTATAAAAAATTGCATCGCTATTCGAGTACCGGAAGCTTTAACATTGAGTTGATTGACTAGTTTCTCGCCGCAGTAACACCACAAAAAGTCATGCTTGAAACTTATGAAACTTTATGAAACTAAACTTGAAACTTTAAACAATTTTTTATAAGTACAAAAAAAAACCGGTAATACAAATATTTTTTCTTATGTAAATGAACGTTGAAAGGAAAAAAATCATAACATTCTAGGAGTCCAGTATACATGTGTGTGTGTGTGTGTGTGTGTGTGTGTGTGTGTGTGTGTGTGTGTGTGTGTGTGTGTGTGTGTGTGTGTGTGTGTGTGTGTGTGTGTGTGTGTGTGTGTGTGTGTGTGTGTGTGTGTGTGTGTGTGTGTGTGTGTGTGTGTGTGTGTGTGTGTGTGTGTGTGTATGTGTATGTGTGTGTGTGTCTAGCCCATCCCAGATTCCAGACTTGAGGAGCCCTCCGGCGCTTGGCTGAGACGCAGTTGTTGAGAAAGAAAGAGAGAGAGGAGAGAGACTACTGAGAATTAAAGTATACATAGTAAAATAACAACAAAGGAGAAAGCATGAAAAAATATTATAATGTCGAAGAAAATAGATAGACGAAAATAATGAGAAAAAGGGAAAATAAAAATAAGAACTAATAGAGCGAAGCAGGGAAGGAGGAAACATAGAAAGTACGAAGAGGAGGAGGAAAAATGTGAGGAGAAATTTCTTGTATGTATGTGTGTGTGTCTGTGTGTGTGAGGGGGGTACATTTACGTATACATACCCTGCAACACACACACACACACACACACACTGATATATGCTTTTCTGATATCAGGAAAATAATCAGGGCAAAGTAAAAGTGTACAGTGACTCCTCCTCCTCCTCCTCCTCCTCCTCCTCCCCTCCCCCTCCTCCTCCTCCCCCTCCCCCCCTCCTCCTCCCCCTCTCCTCCTCCTCCTCCTCCTCCCCCTCCTATCCGTGTACTCATGCGTAATGTAATCTATATTTAATATATTTACTGCCCTCAAAATACCATATTTTCACTCACACACACACTAACAACATACTTCTAATTTTAACGTAACCTTCACAGCTTGTGCCAACGAGAGAGAGAGAGAGAGAGAGAGACAGAATGCATTATAGACTTGGTTCCATAATGATTGAGAATAATAATGATGATAATGATTGATAATAGTGATAATAAAGAAAATACAAATCAACTAGAATAAAAAAAAATATAAAAAAATGACAATAATGAATAAGGACAAATAATGCAAATAAAAACAATAAAAATCAAAGAAAATATAAAATGTTCAGTATTCCTCCTCCAGTTCGTATGGTAAACTTATCGAGGAAGGAAAATCACAGCCTCTCTCTCTCTCTCTCTCTCTCTCTCTCTCTCTCTCTCTCTCTACGGTCTTGTTTTCATCTATCTGTTTATCTATTGTGTAACACGTTCACCCCGCGGAGGCCTCTGTCAGAGACAGAGAGTGGCGTCGTAACACCCGCTACGTCACACGCCACACCCCGCCGGCCAGCCAATCAGCGGCGAGTGTCTGTGTGAGGCAGCGGGCCAATCAGAGCGCGATCACCAGTCGGACGATCGCTTGACTTTTTTGCTCTTGATCTAGTTTCCTTTAGGGGTATCTGGGTATTCTGGGAGTCTTTTTTTAACCCTTAGATAAAACTTAAAGTGCATTTAGATAATATTGATAGTATTTAGGTTGTTTTTTAGGTGGCTTTTTTTATTTAGTTTCCTTTTGGGTATCTTGGTGTTCTGGGGGTCTTTTTTTTAACCCTTAGATAAAACTTAAAGTGCATTTAGGTAATATTTAAAGTGTTTAGGTTGTTTTTTAAGTGACTTTGGTGTTGTGTTCAGGAAAAAATGTTCATCGCTGGCTTTTTTTCTTCTGATCTAGTTTCCTTTTGGGGTATCTTGGTATTTTGGAGATCTTTTTTACCTTTTATATCAAACTAAAAGCGCATTTAAGTAATATTGATAGTGTTAAGGTTGTTTTCTAAGATGTGCTTTTTTTAGAGCTACGTAAGACTGATATTTTGTTAGGGGAAAAGTGTTCTCTGGTTATCAATTGCGTTCAAGAGCTTAAGTAGAAGGAAATAAGGGGTACTTTACCATGCACTTCAAACCACCACTTTATCACTTTACTTTCACTAATCATGCAGAGGTCGGCAACTCAGAATTCGAGAAGAGCCAGTTTCTTCAAACTTGGCAAAAGAACAGTGCTGATGGAGCCGCAGTATAAATTCTGAATGAAAATTACGAAACAATAAAATGTTCCTCATCCATAAGGTAAATTGGTACTTTCAACCAGTAATTGAGTACGAGGTCAAAAGTACTCTTTTCCCATGTATTTTGATGGGTTAAGAATAATGATCCCATTAAAAATCGTCGGAAATGCCTCATTTTGCAGTTATCCACCCCCTCCATAACAAACCTGGGGACCCGTCGGGAACGCAGGGTTTTAGGCGGGGAAAGTGGAAAAGAGTTTTATACTATAATACTGATAGTACGTGTATTATGTGGATGACGTAAAATATATGCGGTAAGCACTATATAAAATTTATGGGAATTACTAACCTATTCCTGGAAATATCTCAAGTTAAATCTTTAACTACAACGGTAAAACTGCAGTTGGATACAATACATGAATATTGGTTACGTAACCTGACATAACTGGGGAGCTGTGCCCCCCAAGAACCCTCGCTAGTTCGCTAACCTAACCTGGACGTTGGTTGAGTAGCCTAACCTAAAGCAGGGATAAAGGGGGTTAACTGCAAAATTATGCATTTCCGACGATTGTGAATGTGACCATCATTCTTAACACATCAAAATACATTGGAAAAAAGTACTTTTAACCTCGTACTCAATTACTGGTTGGAATTAAGTACCAAAATACCCTCCATAACACCATATGGGAGTTAAATATACCCACAGATATGATAATATACACCTTAATAATAATTATAATGATAATATTAATAAGTACAAAAATTCATCTCAATATTTTCCTAGAGACCCAGGACCCAGGTCATATACATTATTGTACTGCGGCTATCTACGCCAGAATTTTAGCTCTTTTTTTTTACGATAAATTGGACATTTTTAAGTAGGTGGCAGGAGCCGTACATGTCTCTTGAAAGAGCCGCATGCGGCTCTGGAGCCGCAGGTTGCCGACCGCTGCACTAATGGATAGGTGATAAAGGGAACTGGATAAACACTGGAATTAGTGGGATAAACAGGTGTGATGAAGTAAAAAAAAAAAACCTCACAGACAGGTAAATAAGTATAATTAGGTAGTTAAAGCATTAAGTCAACGATAGATAAGTATAGGTAAGTAGATTTATAGATGGATAATGATAGGTAGGTACTAGAGGGTAGGTAAACATAAAAACAGTTGATTAATACAGATAAATAGATACATAGAAAGACAGACAGACAACTAGAGATAGATAGGTGGAGATAGATGTATGTTAGAATAAAAAAATAGCAGATACAGATCGATAAATAGATGGATACATATATATAGACAGCTAAAAAGGCAGATAGTGATAAATATAGATAGATGAGTAGATAGATTGGCAGGCATTTAGAAACAGATAGATAGGTGGATAGATTGATTGATATGAAGGAAGGTATGTATATGAAAAGATAGATATAGATAGATGAGTAGATAGATAGGTGGATAGATTGATTGATATGAAGGAAGGTATGTATATGAAAAATAACACCTGATGAACATAAAAAGAGAGATAGATAAACATACATAGGCATAGATAGATATACAGAGCAAGGGATATAAAAAAATAGATGATATATATTGGAAGAGATACAAGTTGGCAGTTCGATAGACAAATAAAAACAAAACAAAGTGTTTTCTCGTGACTCCAACATGGTAATCTGACCTTAAATCACCTACAGAGAGGGATTTAATTAACCCTTTGAGGCCCAGAACGTAATTTCCATTGTAATTTGGGCACCATTAGACGATTTTCATGAATATAAGCATTATTTTATAGATATGACCTGTTTAGTATCCATGTCCACTAGTTAATTTGGTATATTAAGCTACTTTTCGTAATTTTATGACTAACAACGGACGATTTTATATAGCAAAGGAAAGATCTGGGCGTGAAGGGGTTAAACAACTAGATGATAAGTTAATAATATGAATACAAATAAACATGCTCTGACTTTAGGGTATCATAGATAACTGATAGATGAATAGATAAGATGTTGTCTGTATGTCAATAGCGTGAGAGGGTTCTGTGTTCTCCCACAATGCTCAGCTCTATTTTCTCGCCCTTCCAATACTCTTTATGGTTTCTTAGCATAATTATCTTGCCGTAAGTGTCGCCTTTAATTATGATGCCAACACACACACACCACACACACACACACACACACACACACACACACACACACACACCACACACACACACACACACCCGCACCCGCACACACACCGCACACTCTCCACCTGTTTTACTATATTAACATTAAAGTAATCGAGATTCCAACTAAATAATTTCGTCATAAAGAGAAAATCAAACACACACACCACACACACACACACACACACACACACACACACACACACACAATAAAATGATAATAATCACATCACAGCTTTTGAATTTTAGTGATGTATTTTTGTATGTATTTCAGTAAGTCTACAATGCATTACAGTTATTCCGGGTATTGGGTCATTTTAGGGATTAACTAGAGGATCGCCAGTGAGCGGAAAGGGGAAGGATTGATATTTGGGGATTAGACGACGGGGCCAAATGGGGAGGACTTCAAAGTATCAAATAATAATATAAATAATCAAATCAAATTAAAACGGGGTGTAAAATTGTGAGGGGAAGACGTGTGAGGGGAAGACGTGTGAGGGGATGACGTGTGAGGGGAAGACGTGTGAGGGGAAGACGTGTGAGGGGAAGACGTGTGAGGGGATGACGTGTGAGGGGAAGACGTGTGAGGGGAAGACGTGTGAGGGGATGACGTGTGAGGGGAAGACGTGTGAGGGGAAGACGTGTGAGGGGAAGCGTGTGAGGGGATGAGCGTGTGAGGGGAAGACGTGTGAGGGGAAGACGTGTGAGGGGATGACGTGTGAGGGGATGACGTGTGAGGGGAAGACGTGTGAGGGGAAGACGTGTGAGGGGATGACGTGTGAGGGGATGACGTGTGAGGGGAATGACGTGTGAGGGGAAGGACGTGTGAGGGGAGACGTGTGAGGGGAAGACGTGTGAGGGGATGACGTGTGAGGGGAAGACGTGTGAGGGGAAGGACGTGTGAGGGGATGACGTGTGAGGGGATGACGTGTGAGGGGAAGACGTGTGAGGGGATGACGTATGAGGGGATGACGTGTGAGGGGATGACGTGTGAGGGGATGACGTGTGAGGGGAGACGTGTGAGGGGATGACGTGGAGGGGAAGACGTGTGAGGGGAAGACGTGTGAGGGAAGACGTGTGAGGGGATGACGTGTGAGGGGAAGACGTGTGAGGGGAAGACGTGTGAGGGGAAGGCGTGTGAGGGGATGACGTGTGAGGGGAAGACGTGTGAGGGGAGACGTGTGAGGGGAACGTGTGAGGGAGACGTGTGAGGGGATGACGTGTGAGGGGAAGACGTGTGAGGGGATGACGTGTGAGGGGAAGACGTGTGAGGGGATGACGTGTGAGGGGAAGACGTGTGAGGGGATGACGTGTGAGGGGAATGGACGTGTGAGGGGAAGACGTGTGAGGGGAAGACGTGTGAGGGGATGACGTGTGAGGGGATGACGTGTGAGGGGATGACGTGTGAGGGGATGACGTGTGAGGGGAAGACGTGTGAGGGGAAGACGTGTGAGGGGAAGACGTGTGAGGGGATGACGTGTGAGGGGATGACGTGTGAGGGGAAGACGTGTGAGGGGAAGACGTGTGAGGGGATGACGTGTGAGGGGAAGACGTGTGAGGGATGACGTGTGAGGGGAAGGCGTGTGAGGGGATGACGTGTGAGGGGAAGGGAAGACTATAGGGAAGTGTGAGGGATGAGTGGAGGGAGGGGAGTGAGGGGAATGACGTGTGAGGGATGGTGTGAGGGAAGCGGTGGGGGAAGACGTGGAGGGAACGTGTAGGTAGCTTGTAGGGATCGTGTGATGAAGAGTGAGGGGAATGTGGGAATGGGGGAGGGGAGACGTGTGAGACAGCAGTGAAGAGGAGAAAGACGTGTTGTAATAGACGTAGTGACGTGTAGGGGGATGGTGTGAGTGGTGAGTGTGAGGTGGAAAGCTGTAGGGATGACGTGAGGATGTAGTGTCGAGTGAACACTGTGACGAACTGTGTTATGACCACGTCGTACAACTTAGGTAAGACGTTAGGAAGACGTTAAACTTAATACGTTTCTAGCATACTTAACGAGTATTGAGGAACTGTGAGGGGATACTTAGGACGTCTGAGGGGAAAAGACTATAGGGAGACTTGAGGGGAAGAGTGTGAGGGGAAGACGTGTGAGGGGAGACGTGTGAGGGGAAGACGTGTGAGGGGATGACGTGTGAGGGGATGACGTGTGAGGGGAAGGGAAGACCTATTAGAGGGATGGGATGGGGAGGGAGGGGAAAAGTGAGGGGATGGAGGATGGTGATTAGGCAGGTATGGGAAGTAGCTCTTATCTCTGTATGTCAAGGGAGGGGAATGGGGAAGGGGGGGGAGCTATTTTTAACATGCAGCACAGAGGAGTAAGAGTCACGTAGTTGTAATAACAGTAGTAGTAGTAGTAGTTGGTGGTGGTGTGGTGGTGTGGTGGTAGTAGTTGTAATAGCAGTAGTAAAGTTATTCACTACGTATGTTAGGTACTCCTGCATTTACTACCACTGTTACTGCCACTATTATATAATTTCTACCACTACTGCTACAACTACTACTACTATCATAACCTTCACTAATACCGTTCCTACCACTACTTCAACGAGTATTACCACCACCTCTACTACTACTACCACTACTGCTATCATAACCTTTACTAATACCGTTACTACCACTTCTTCAACGAGTATTACCACCACCTCTACTACTACTACTATTACTACTACTACTACTACTACTACTACTATACCACCTCCCCATGTCCACAATATTTCATAAACGTTTCATCTGAGATTTCTTTATAAAATTAACTTGGGGAAATAGAACAAAAAAAGGGTTCATATATCTCATGCTTAATTCCAACGTTTATCGATATGATATCATCATTTATTTTTCAGACAGTTATCTATATTAACTCATTAATTAAAATAAAAACAATATTTCATTTATCATTTCTAACACATATTTTACTTGTATTGAGGAACAGGTGGGGTTTTTTTTTTTTTTTCTTAGATAGTTTTAAGTTGACTGATAAATATAACTTTCATCAACACGTATTTTTCATGACATTATTTTTTTTATGTATTTCAATCAAAATGAAAAACAAACTAACGCTATGCCACTAGGAAATGGAAGTAGTTTTTTTATTTACTAATTTCAAAGTGGTATTGATTCCCAAACCATTATCCTTCCTTACATCACAAGACTATATACTATTTCATTGTTTCTTTATATTGCAAGGCATTCGAAGAGCTATTCTATCTGATTTATTATCTCTCTCTCTCTCTCTCTCTCTCTCTCTCTCTCTCTCTCTCTCTCTCTCTCTCTCTCTCTCTCTCTCTCTCTCTCTCTCTCTCTCTCTCTCTCTCTCTCTCTCTCGGCATATAATGAGAGGCCTAACCATTCCTTAATACAATACACCTTGACAACCTCAGTGCCCCGTTGTGGGAGAGGAGGCCTACGAGATGATAGGCCTACACACGGGAATTTTACATGGGTTAGAAATGTTGATAATGACAGGCAAGGGATATGTTTTGTTTTATTCCTACTATTGTTAACTATCTTTGTGTTTATTTCGCTTTAACTGATTTTCCTTCGACAGTTGCTCCAATTTTAGTTAGTTTTTTTCTTCATATTTTCTGATATATTTGCTTCTCATTAAGATATCTTATATATATCTTTAGTAGGAATAGTAAAGTATTAACCCCTTGAGACCCATAACGTAATTTCCATTGTAATTTGGGTACCATTAGATGATTTTAATGAATATAAACCAATATTTTATAGATATGACCTGTTTAGTATCCTTGTCCACTAGCTTATTTGGTATATTCAGTTACTTTTTCGTAATTGTATGGCTAACAACAGACAAATTTATATAGCAAAGGAAAGATCTGGGCGTGAAGAGGTTAAAGTAATCGTCCAGACCCAAATTTTTTTTGCCTAATTATGTTGAATGTACATTCAAAACACCTAATCCACCAAAAATAATTTATTTCCAGGCCTTATTTCCGTAAAAACACGACTTTTGTAAAAAGCGCGCGAATTTTTTTTTCTTCCCTCCAACAGGGCTACGCATGTTATTGATGACGTCACAAAAGGGACGCTCCAATGTAAACAACACTCGTCTGCCTCTGTGAGACCTGTCGGCAAATGTTATGATGAGCGATTGTACTTCGGTGTCAGACAGTGAATCTGTCGCTGTGATAGATCTAGAGTACGATGCTTAATCTGAGACCGAACTAAATGACGCTGCTCGCGTATATGAGGAAAACGAACCAGATTGTGATGGGAGCCCAACCCTATATGTTTGAGCCAGAGTACGAGGTGGATGAACAGGTGTTAGCGGAGCCTGCTGAGGTTCAACACTACTACACACACAAACACTTCTACACACACACACAAACACTACTACACACACACAAACACTACTACACACACACAAACACTACTACACACACACACACACACAAACACTACTACACACACACACTACTACACACACAAACACTACTACACACACACAAACACTACTACACCCATACAAACACTACTACACACACACAAACACTACTACACACACACAAACACTACTACACACACACAAACACTACTACACACACACACACAAGCACTACTACACACACACACTAATACGCACACACACACACAAACACGACTACGCACACACACAAACACAAACACTACTACACACACACACACACAGACAAACACTACTACACACACACACACACAAACACTACTACGCACACACACAAACACAAACACTACTACACACGCACACACACACACAAACACTACTACACACACACACACACAGACAAACACTACTACACACACACAAACACTACTACGCACACACACAAACACAAACACTACTACACACGCACACACACACACAAACACTACTACACACACACACAAAACACTACTACACACACAAACACTACCACACACACAAACACTACTACACACACACACAAACACTACTACACACACACACAAACACTACTACACACACACACACACACACACACACACACACACAAACACTACTACACATACACAAACACTACTACACACACACACAAAACATACTACACACACACAAACACTACTACACACACACACACACAAACACTACTACACACACACAAACACTACTACACACACACAAACACTACTACACACACACAAACACTACTACACACACACAAACACTACTACATACACACACACACACTACTACACACACACACACAAACACTACTACGCACACACACACAAACACTACTACGCACACACACACACACACACACACACACACACACACACACACACTACTACACACACACACAGCAGCGCGGGAAGAGGAGCCTCCCTTTTGCTACGTCACCGAGCCGTGGCGCATCGTCTGCCAGTTGCTATGAGCGTTTTCGAAGCTTGGGGAATTTACAAATTTTGATTGCGGATTATTCAGAAACGGCTGACTGGATGCAAGAAGTGACAACATATTGTTGATACACTCGATAATGGCTATACTCTAACTACATCAAATCAGGAATGATGAAATAGTCTGGACGATTACTTTAAGGGTAAAAAAATTAAACTGACAATAAAAATAAACATAAGATATAAAAACAAACCAATCTAAAAACACAGCGCATAAACATACGAATAAATAATTATATATAAAAAAAAAAAAAAAATTAAACCTCCCCAAAAAAGAATAAAAAGAATGGTTCAAAGAATAGAAGGAAAAACCAAACATATTGATACGAAACAGTGAGACAAAACCTGAATTTTTTTTTTTATATTACGAATTTAAAGGAATAAAGCAATAGAAGAAAAAGCATACAAAAAGTGCATGCAGGGAAGCGAAAATGATCTGTGTAGAGAGAGAGAGAGAGAGAGAGAGAGAGAGAGAGAGAGGAGGGAGGAGAAGAGGAGAGGAGAGAGAGAGAGAGAGAGAGAGAGAGAGAGAGGTGGGGGGAGAAGTCTCACAAATGTCACGACTCAGACAGACATAACACACACACACCACACACATACACCACACACACACACATACACATACACACACACACCACACACACCACACACCATACACACCACACACACATAGCCTGAACGGTTTAGTGGGTTAGAGGCCGTCAAGCGCTTCTGTGGTCCGGCGTTCGATCCCCGGGCCCGCTCGTTCCCGGGGATTTTTCAAGAGAAATTCGGGGGGTTACTGTCCCCCTTGAGCAAGAGGATGGGGGTGTGCGGTGTGTGAGGTCCCAGCATTACACAATTATCTGTAATAATGAGCTCCAAGCTCGCACCGGGAGGGTGAAACTAGCGATCGCGAGCCAGTTCACATGGACAAGACCATGGTTGAACACACACACACACACACTACCTAACTAACAAACACACGCGAAGTTGAATTATTGATATATATTCCAATCGTAGTGAGTGAGAAATCGATCAAGCTGGTCATATTGCGTTCACCTCTTCACCACCACCACCACATAGCCAGACTGTAGCCTACACATCATGCAAACCACGACAATAACAACAACAGACCTGAATGGTAAACACTAAACAGTGTGACGGGATG
Source organism: Chionoecetes opilio (assembly GCA_016584305.1). Classification (NCBI taxonomy): domain Eukaryota; kingdom Metazoa; phylum Arthropoda; class Malacostraca; order Decapoda; family Majidae; genus Chionoecetes; species Chionoecetes opilio. Next base: position 414,911 of record JACEEZ010022645.1, read on the forward strand.
CTAATGAGGGTATTATTACATCGGTCTGACAGGTGAGGTTGACTGACTGTTGACTGGAACTGATTGTGTTGATTCACTGACTGTTTACTTTGACTGTACAGTATGTGTGAACTAACTGTATGACTGACTTTGCATTGAATTTGTGTTGATTGAGTGTAATTATTTGACTGTGTTGACTGACTGTTTACATTGTGTTGACTGACTGTTTACTTTGTGTTGACTGACTGTTTACTTTGTGTTGACTGACTGTTTACTTTGTGTTGACTGACTGTTTACTTTGTGTTGACTGACTGTTTACTTTGTGTTGACTGTGTTTACTTTGTGTTGACTTGACTGTTTACTTTGTGTTGACTGACTGTTTACTTTGTGTTGACTGACTGTTTACTTTGTGTTGACTGACTGTTTACTTTGTGTTGACTGACTGTTTACTTTGTGTTGACTGACTGTTTACTTTGTGTTGACTGACTTTGTGAGAGGGTGAGAGTACACATAGGCTGTCATATTTCCTACACCAAAACAAGTATCCAGCACATTTCCTACACAAAACCCTCCTACAAATTTAGCAGTTTTGAGAATACTGACATATTTCCTACAAGGATACATCGTATCTCCTACACCCCCTTAAGGCGGCGTCACACTAGCACTTTTTCCGTCTAGTTAGACTATCTCCGTTGGTTTTTTCTCGCTCTGACTAGTTTTTTCTCGCTCTGACTAGTTAGTCCGTCTGAATCAGTCAGTCTTGAGTCAGACGATCGTGATCGTCTTTTTATGAAAGTTGAAGTCAACTTTCATAGTCAAATCAAAATCCATAGTGATTACTTTAAAGATATTCGATATAAATTATTAATTTTTTGCAAATTATAATTCAATACATTTGAAGGTATTAAAAATATTCACGTGACTATTGTACATGTAGATACATTTAAAAGCCGGTTCTATATAACAGCCAACAGTCTCTCGCATGACTCGATTCTTCTTCTTCTTCTTCTTCTTCTTGTGACCTTTTCTGCTTATTATCGCTTTGTAGGTCGTCTGTCAAGCTCGTTGAGTTTCTTTTTCAAGACACACTCAAAATTTGTTTCTCACTCTTCAAGACTTCAACTTAAGATTATAGACGAAATGCTGTGGACACGTAGGTAGCTCAGAAGAATTTCTCGTTGAATGCATACGCGTGGCCACCCTCTAGCTCAAGGATAGTACATATGTACTATCCTTGCTCTAGCTTGTCTCTGGGACCACAGAGACTTGTACACCAAGAAGGCCTTGATATTCTAGGTCTTATCTAGGTCGATATTAGGTCTACTACTGATAAATAATACACATAATTAAGTGTATACCAGCAATAGCTTGCCCTGGCGTCGGAGCCTTGTTTGTTTACATGCAACAGCTGACTGGTAGTGCAGGCGAACGATTGTGTGTGTGTGACGGCTTGCAGTCAGAAAATTGTTAGTTATGAGAAAGTTGCAGAAAAAACTAGACGGAAGTGCTAGTGTGACGCCGCCTTTAGTGGGGCGCCTCTGTACTCGGCGCTTCTGGCTCACTACACTCCTGACGACCTTGACCAGTCAACAAGTGCTTAGCTTGTTATATGTCCTTTCTGCGCAGTATTATGGAGCAACCAAAACAGAAAGACAAGTATCGTTCACATTCAGACATGAGTCGAGTTTAGGTTTTTCTCGATTCGTCGGGACAGACGGCATTTCGGAGCCTTGTACTCCACTGTTCCTGGACCAAGCATGGCTAGTATTGAGGGAAACATCCGCTTCAATGCAGTGGTTTACGAAGACAACTCTGGATTCCGGTACCTCCGAAATGTGGCCAGAAACAACAAACTGTACCTGGGTTGCATTCAACACCCCAACTGTGGAGGACGAGCCGTATTGTCGGAGGTATAAAATGTTGATTGACAAGTGTCACGCATATCTCCTACACCTACTGTGTGTAGGAGATATGCTGTATCTCTGTAGGAAATATGTCACTACTCTTAAAATCTGCTAAATTTGTAGGAGATGTGCTGTGTAGGATCTGCGCCAGTATAAATGGCGTATAGGAAATGTGGCGCGCCCCCTCACGGATCTGTCTGTCGGTTGTGAGCAGGGCCGGATTATGACTTCTTGGGGCCCCTAGGCTAATTAAATGGTGGGCCCCCTCAGACTGAGCCACCCTCTAACTCGCCCCCACCCGATTTTTTTTTACATTGTATAGCAAAATAAGTGAGCTGAAAAACAATATATACGCTACATTCACAAATAAGTGTTTTACTGTGTTTAGCACGATGATAAAAAACCATGGACTGGGGCCCCATGATTTACAGCTAGGGTCCCAAACAGGGGCCCTTTATCTCAAATAAAGGGCCTCAAACAGGGGCCCTTTATCTCAAATTATTTGTAATTTTATTTTAAGTTAAATGAATTATTCAGCAATGCAAAATATAATTTTTCTAAAAAAATTATATATGGAAATCTTTTAGCAGAGACCCCAGGTTTGGGGCCCCCAAGGTTGAGGGGCCCTAGGCTGCAGCCTATACTAGCCTATAGGATAATCCGGCCCTGGTTGTGAGTCGAGCTGCTAACCAATACTCCACCGAACCACTCATTGATGATAATGATGATAATAGTAATAATAATGATAGTTATAGTAATAGTGATAATGATGATAACAATAGTAAGAGAATAGTTTTTTTGCCCTCTTCCTCCTCCTCCTCCTCCACCATCATCTCTTCCTCCTCCTCCTTCATCTCCTCTTCATCCACCATCATCTCCTCCTCTTCTTCTTCCTCCTCCTCCTCCTCCACTAATATCATCTCCTCTTCTTCTTCCTCCTCCTCCTCCACCATCATCATCTCTTCCTCCACCATCATCTCTTCTTCTTCCTCCTCCTCCATCATCTCTTCTTCTTCCTCCTCCTCCATCATCATCTCTTCCTCCTCCACCTTCATCTCCTCTTCCTCCTCCATCATCTCTTCTTCTTCCTCCTCCTCCATCATCATCTCTTCCTCCTCCACCTTCATCTCCTCTTCCTCCTCGTCCACCATCCACCACTCCTCCTCCACCATCATCTCCTTTTCTTCTTCCTCCTCCTCCTCCACCATCATCATCTCCTCTTTCACCATCATCTCCTCCTTCAACACCATCTCCTCTTCCTTCGATATTCAACGTACTAAGCATTGACAAAAAAATAGTCTTCAGTATTCATCCGCGACAACTTTGACACCTCAGCACCAGTGACAGACATGAAGGAATACAACAGGGAGGGATTTTGCTGGGCATGAGTGTGTACAGGTGGGCGATCTCACACACACACACACACACACACACACACACACACACACACACACACAGCTCACGCACACGCACACGCACACGCACACGCACACGCACACACACGTGTATTTTGTAATCAGATTTACTCTCCATTTGAATCCATATATAAAGGTGTACCTCAAGGTTCTGTTTTGGGTCCGATTCTGTTTCTTATATATATTAATGACATTGTAAATGCTAGCACAAAATTTTCTTTTCTGATTTATGCTGATGACACAACACTTTTACTTAAGGACAAAAATCTAGATTCACTATACACAAATTTAATGCCAGAGCTAAACAACGTAAAATCATGGATTCAATCAAATAAATTAAAACTTAATATTTCAAAAAAAATTATATTCTATTTCAAAATAGGTCTGTGAATAACTCCGTCCCTCCAATATTATTAGATGGCGAACTTATAGAACAAGTCAATCATGCAAAATTTCTTGGTGTCACTATTGATGAAAACTTAAATTGGAAATATCACATTGATCAAACATGTCTGAAACTTTCTAAGATAACTGGCATTCTATACAGAGTCCGCCATAACCTAACTACAGAGGCAATGATCAGCATTTATTATACTCTGTTACTCACACCTCATATATTGTGTTCCTATATGGGCATGCACATGGCACTCTTTTTTAAGTAAATTATCAATAGCACAAAATAAAATTCTTCGGTGTATATTTTTCTTTAAAAAGTTTGACTCAACAGCAAAAGTATTCTCTGAAACAAATATTTTAAAATTCCGTTATTCACAAATATTTTACATTATTATTAATATTCAAAAGTCAAGGACAAAACACAATATTTAAATGAGTTGAAAATGTTACCCATACAAGGAGTAATAATATTAACCTTATTTGTCCAATATTTAGAACAACATTATTTAAAAACAGTGTTATCAGTTTTGGTCCGAAACTCTTTAATGATATGCCTCATGATAAAAAAGTTCTCCTTACAACTACCAATTTAGTTAGATATAAGAGAGAAATTAAAAAGTATTTACTTTATCAACAAAATATGTAATTATTATTTTACTACAAGTATAAATATTTTTAGTTTATCTGCTCAAATCTATTATTATTTTTATTTTTTAGTTATATCTATTGTTTTTAATTTTTATTATATTATTATTATTATTATTATTATTATTATTATTACAATTATTTGTATTCTGCTACTACAGTAATTCCATTTATTACCCGTGTCATTACCGAATGTAGTTATCCTCGGTTTGGATATATTTTTCAATGTATGTAACTTTATTTAGGCAAATAATCATTCAGCTAGTCTTAAGTTTCCACGCCCGCTAACAATACAGTAACATTATAATTATGTCCGTCATGGAGCTTCGGCTCGACGGACCGTGGCTAATGTTTATGAAATTTGTATATATTACAACATTTGTCTTATTATTAGCAATAAACTTTTACTTACTTACTTACTTACTTACTTACACACACACACACCCACCACACACACACACACACACACACCCACACACCAGGAATGTCAGATGTGGTGCGATTGTAAGTGTCTATGGAGTACGCAAGTGTTCAGGTTTTTGATCACAGTATACGTCAGCTTAATTCACAGGTCATTAAAACATCGAATCTGTTTGGCCATTAAGATATCCATACGTACTGTAGAATGTAGAACACCACAAATTTTCTATGTGTAGGCCATTAGAAAAGTTCAATCTGCAAGCCATTAAAAAAATCTGTCTAGGCCATTAAAAAATTCAGTCTGTAAGCCATTAAAAAATTCAATCTGTAATTAGCCATAAAAAAAATCAGTCTGTAGGCCATTAAAAAATTCAATCTGTAAGCCATTAAAAACCCATCAAATTGTCTCGTTCGGTGTAAGTGCAGAAAAAAAAGTGAGCTGGATTATGACGAAAATGTTTGAGCAGATGAAGACAAGGAGGAAGGAGGAGGAGGAGGAGAGGAGGAGGAGGAGGAGGAGGATAGTACCCCTTGTCCCTTGTCTTTAGCCCCTAGTCCATGGTCCCTAACTGGCCCTTAACCCCGCTTCCCTGATCCCTGGTACTACCTTATCCATGGCACCGCGTTCTTGGTCCCTAGTCCCTGGTCTCTATATCCTCCAGCCTTGTACCCTAACCCCTAGTCCCTAGTACGTCCCTGGGCACGCCATCCCCTGCGGCCTGAGATTCAAGGTTACGTGTTGAACTCTGATAATTACAGACTTGTCACTTTGATTGCTGCTTTATGGCCAGGAGGAGGAGGAGGAGGAGGAGGAGGAAAATGCAGAGTTATCTTATTACTTCAATATTACACCACAGATCTCAATTACCTGTGTGGAAGGAGGGTAGAAAAGCATGAAGGCTCCTCCCCTCCATCCTCTTTCTCCTCCTCCTCCTAGCAGGAAAAACTGAGAAAACTACATTGGTTGCAAAGAAAAGAAAAGGTGTGGAAATTTAAGGTGGCCAGACAGAGGGGGAGGAAGAAGAAGAACGGACCGATGATGATGATGATGGTGATGGTGACAGAGTTGAAAAGGAAGAAGAATAGGAGGGATAGAAACAGACTTTACAAACCTCTCTCTCTCTCTCTCTCTCTCTCTCTCTCTCTCTCTCTCTCTAGTTAGGGTATGTGTGTGCGTGTAGACTGCTAGTTCACCTTTAAAATTCAATCATCTAAGAGAGAGAGAGAGAGAGAGAGAGAGAGAGAGAGAATTGGTCTTGTCTAAACCGGATTCACTGGCCAACGTTGCAGGTCAAACGGGCACGGTGAAGGTTATGGATCCGGATCGGAGAAGGAGGAGGAAGAAGAGTTGGATGCTATGTGGAATTATCATCATCCATTTCATTACCATATAGTACTTGTTGATATATTTGATAGCACGAGATAGAACGATATAGAATCACACAGTAAGACGGACCCCACAGAGTTAACTAAAGCTCCTAACAAGATCTCAAGGTCTGCCTTTGACTTTAATTGAGTAAACACATATACATATAACTCAGATGGTTCCCCTTCTACTTAGATTAGTCCCCCTAATTATAACTCATTACTGGAGTTATAATTACGTACACTCACATTCTCTCTCTCTCTCTCTCTCTCTCTCTCTCTCTCTCTCTCTCTCTCCTCTCTCTCTCTCTCTCTGTGTGCGTGTGCGTGTGCGTGTGCGTGCGCGCGCGCGCATCATTCCTCCGTCAGACAGCGTTGTGCATCCTAGGGGCGGCTGTGCGACGCCAGGGGATGCGTCTCGTTTGTACACGGTGATTACCTTCATCATTACCTCCGCCAACGAAGTTGGGGGGGTTATGTTTTCACCCCGATCTGTCTGTCTGTCAGTGTACAGGATTTCTCGAAAAGTTACGAATAGATTTGGACCAAACTCGGTATACCAAGTCTATTTGGTATAAGGAAGAAATTATTTAATTTTGGATGAAATCTATTGACAACTGTTGCCATGGCAACCAATTGATGAAATATTCGGGCGGAGGTATGCGCTCTACTGAGTGCCACCCCCCCCCCCCCTAGTTATATCTGTATTGTCATAGCGATGCACAGTTGATCTTTTCTTAACACTCTCTCTCTCTCTCTCTCTCTCCACTCATAATTTTGATTAAAGACTCGTTCACCGCCTTTTTCATTAATGACTCACTCACCACACCACTCACCAATCACTCACTAATTCACCAATCACATCACCACTTCATTAATGACTCACTCACCACTCATTATCACCACGCTCAACCATGAGCTCACCCCATGACTCTCCTGTCCTCCCGAAACAGGAGAGTCAGGGGCGCCCACAGATAAGGATTAACTCTTCGAGCGAGGTCAGGTCATGTCAAGGGGAAGCAGAGTTGCCAGGTCGTGGACTGTGTTCCCACCCAATCCCATCCCAAAACCAGCCCAAAAACCGCGACCTCGGTCTCAAAAAACCGCTAAAAAAAAAATTATGTTCTGTATGTTTGATGCTCAAGACGACTGACAAGAGTATAACAAAAAGGGGGAAAAATATTTGACAAGTAATGTGTCTATATTAGCATACATACGTAGCCATTCATGTCTTACATGCTATGCTATGGGTTTTTTTTCTGGATATTTATACATCGAGTATATCAACATAATCCTGATCGTCAGCATTGGAATAAATGTTCTTTGTAAAAAGTGACAGCATTTCCTCTGTGGGGTTAAACTCATTGCAACATACGTGTTATTTCTATGCATGACTGCACGGACATGTCATGTATTTTCTAAACTCTTGTGTTACAAGTCACTCACGCAAGCTAATGCATGTCCTCCTCTGATCACGGCAGCTGTAGTGGTAGTCCTCTGATCACGGCAGCTGTAGTAGTAGAGAGTAAACTGTTTGACAGCCTCTCTGAGTCTCTCTCCTTATACTTTGAATTTAGAGAGAGGCTGAATGAAGGGTGGACCTTGGAAGGTGTGGCATGAACCAGGCCAATTAATCGTCCCTAGGGATGTCAGTAGGATATGACCTCCGTAAGAGGTCACGGCTGAGGTCCTAATCAGGTCAAAGTCCGGTCGTGATAATCCTTTTTGAGGATCATTGTCCACTTGACCGGGTGCAAACGTGTCATGTGCTTTCGAAGCCAATCAACCCAAAAATTCGCAAGCCTAAGTTAAAACAACCCAAAAAACCGCAACCCGCGACCATCGTTTCCCCCCCCCCCCCCAACTTCCATTAAAAAGAGCCCAATTGGGCGGGTAAACCGCGGACCTGGCAACTCTGAGGGGAAGGTCAGTGTATGTCAGTGTGACCTCTAGATGTGGTAAAGACAGAATAGGAATAATACTCTATGCTCTTTTTTTCCCATAATTTTTCCCTGGTATGAAATTTTGATTAAACAAAATATATTTCTTGTCAAGATTCTTAATGTGAATGTTTAGATTTTTGTCTTGTATTGAAAAGAACTATAAATAAAAGAGCTTGAAGAAATAAGGGTGTGGTTCGCAGTACATGAAAGTTCTGGGTATTGTACTAATAACCAAGGTCTGATTGTAGGTGTTGTTAAGATAGATAATGTGAAGGAAAAAATGTATATATTAGAATGCAGGGTAAATATAAGTATTGAAAATTACATTAATCTCTCTCTCTCTCTCTTTCTCTCTGTGTCTGTGACAAGCCAAGAAGTGCAATGAGAGTGAAGGTTTTATTATTAACACGAAAGAGTCGCCAGTTACTCACGTCATTCACACTGACGTCATGCAGAACACGCTGTTATGTAATAGAAGTAGAAGAAGATAGTTAATGTTACTCCCTCGATCGTAGGAAGTGAGCAGAATTAAGAACATAAACAATCATAACATCCAGTGGCGGCTCGTGATAAAATAAAATGGAGGGACTGCAAGCTTCACACAACAGTAGGATACACAAATGTTTACCTATCTCAGGTATGAGTTGTAATTGATGTTCACGGATTTCAGGGCATGGTAGTAGTGGTGGTGGTAGAAGGGATGGTGGGGGTGGCAGTAGAGGGGATGGCTGAGGTGGTGATGGTAGAATTACAGTATTACTTGAAAATAAAGTCGGTACCGCTTGATTTCAGTCTTTTCATTTAATGTCAGCTGGGATAAGTTGATGTTTTGCAAATACTTCACTGGATTTTCCATCGTCATAGGGTAATTAAAGAAAGCAAGATTTACCCACACCGTCTTTTTTTTCTTCTTTTTGTTTCTTTAACAAAAAGGGGGATGCACGAAGGCAACCCCCCCCCCATCGGTACGCCACTGGCCGTATGAGTTACCCTGGGTATGAGTTGCCATGGTATGAATGACCCTGGTATGAGTTATCATGGTATGAGTTGACATGGTATGAGTTATCATGGTATGAGTTGCCATGGTATGAGTTGCCATGGTATCAGTTGCTTGACCCCGTTTGCCCCAGGAAAACGAGGCTCAAACAACCAGACTCCAGAGAGGCTCGCTTGCCAGCAGCCAGAGAGGCTCGCTTGCCAGCAGCATGCACCGGCTCGCTTGCCAGCCGAAGCGCGTTGATTGGAGTTTCCTTTCTGCTATAATTATGGCAAGAACACACAGGCATGGATGATAGACATGGAAAATAGCAGTCACAGCGTGCCACATCCCTCAACAGTGCAGTGCACACTCACACCAGTCACCGAGCGGAATATAAGAACTGAACTGAATAAGTCATACGTTTGGCATCCGCGATGCGTCATTCTAAACTGATGCGATGAAATAAACTGCGACACCACCAGTGCGGGGATATGAGTAAAACAGTGACCATTACAGAATTGAATGAAAATCACATCAACATCAAGGTAGTAAAAATCCGCATCCGGCTATATATCTATTTTTAACCCAAACGTATGGGGTTGTGGTGTGGTTGTGGTCGGGAGTTGAAATATCTGGCGCGACCAAAATTGAACCGCTGGCGAGAGACTGCGGAGGTGGGATCAGAGGTGCCACTCCTTGGGATTTTTCCCAAGATTTTGAGGGGATTATTCAAGTATTTCTCCAGTAGTTTATCTCAAGGTAAGCATAGGTACCGCTGTACCGTACCTTGAGATAAACTACGGGAGAAATACTTGAATAATCCCTCCAAAAGTCCCAAGATAGACAAAAAATATCCCAACGCCAGGACCTAAATCCCAAGATCTTGGGAAAAAACCCAAGGAGTGGCATATCTCTGCGTACAAGCGTAGTTAGGCAGATGGTGGTGTGTGTTATCGAGGGCTGACATCAAGGTGTATATGTGACACAGTTTGTAGACTTCTACGAATGTTGGCGCGGTTTTCGTATGCAATTGAAAATTGCGCTTCCGGAAGGCTTGCCGCCAGTGGCGTAGCTACGGGTGGGCCTGGGTGGGCACGTGCCCACCCACGAGAAGCCGGTGCCCGCCCAGGTGCCCACCCACTGGCCACGGCTGCCGTGTGGTGTGGGAGCCGTGTTCCACTAGGTAGGACTGAGGGAGCATGCATGGAGTATTATAAATAATTTCTACTGATGACTTACCCTCGACCTCAAATACAATAAATATTTTTCCTCTGCTTGAAAGAAAAAAACATGCCTCTGAGTGAGTTAAATTCATATACTTTCTATTGATCACTTTTAATAGCAACGAACATAACTAAATTACACCAGTTACCCTTACAAATTTTCTATAATGCCTTGTGTTGGTACTTAATTGGTACGTGTCTCCCTTTTGACTGCACAGTTCTTCTCATTATTGGAAAAACTGTTTGTATTCGTCAGTGGATCTTATGTCCATGCAAAATGGTTGGATGTGCAAAAGGAAATGTATTCCAATGAGCAAACTAGAGAGCTACAACGACTTTCAGATACCAGATGGGCTTGCAGGTATGATACTTGCAAAGTAATGAAAGAGAGACTGAATGCCGTTCTGCGTGTTCTAGAAGGTTTATCAAATGACTGCAATGCTGACAGAGCTATTGATGCAAGAGGACTTTTAGGTCAAATAGATGCTGGGTTTGCTATGAAGCTAGCCATTATGACACATATTCTTGGTAGGATAAATCAGTTATCAAATTTGCTACAATCAGCCAATCTTGACATGGTAAAAGCTGTAGAATTAATTGAAACTGTAAAAGCCCACCTTGAAGAAATGCGGTCAGACCAAGCCTCTTTTGATGCTTTGTGGGATGAAGTTGAGAGAAACTCAGCAGCTCATGGTTTTGATACTTCAGAGTGTAGAATGTGTAGATCACCAAGGAAACGGAAACAGTCTACAAAATTGCAGGATTTTGTTGTTACTGATTATATTGGAAAACAGTCAGGGAGCACACAGTCTGATTTCAGTGTTAAGGATTCAACACGAATTAACTTCTATCCTATTCTAGATCATATGTTAACAGAAATGACAAGGCGCTTCAATAATGAAGCATGTGAACTTATGAAAGCATTACAGGCACTGAATCCACAAAGTACTGAGTTCTTATCTTTTGAGAAAATGTCTGGACTTATTCATGCATTTCGTGCTAATGAGGAAGATCTTAACCATGAGCTGCACTCTGTAAAACGCATGTTAGAAAGACGCTATAAGGATGTAAGTGACAATGAAAAGCCCAAATCACAGTTAGATTTAGTGAGAATTCTTGGTCCATATGAAGAGGCATTTCCTGAGTTCTACAGACTGGCCAAAATTTATGTAGTATTACCTGTGTCATCAGCTTCAGCAGAGGGAAGCTTTTCTGCTCTGAAATTAATCAAAACTACACTGAGAAATACAATGGGCAATGAGAGATTAGGTAATCTTGCTGTGTTGTCAATTGAAAGCAGGCGAGTTAAAAGCCTTGATTTAGAAGAATTTGTTAATAAGTTTGCGAGAACCACAAGAACAGAAGAATTGTGCTTAAGTGAGGTATTTTCACTTTCTCAGTGGAAATTTTTATTTTATTTGCCTGCTGCTTTAAAACTTCTGCATTCTTTTTTATTTTCAGTATCAATTATGTTATTTCTATTTTGTATAAGTGGTAATATATGTTTTTAATTTTTTGTCATGACTGCTTTATTTCGTTCTCCATCAGCAACTGGATGATACCCTACAGTACTCAACACATACTCCTAGAATAAAATCTAATAACCTTCCATAGTCCATACGACATCAGATAAACTCTTGATATTGGTCAGAATGCAAAATATGCTAGGGGGGGGGGGGTCTTGGCACTAAGTAAAACATAAGAACATAAGAACATAAGAAAATAAGGAAGCTACAAGAGGCCGCGAGGCCTACACGTGGTAGTTCCTGTCACCTAACACTACCTACATCCACCTTTCATCCCCATCCATGAACCTATCCAGCTCCCCTTTAAAGCTCCCTAATGACTCCGCACTAACTACCTGTCTACTGAGACCATTCCACTCATTCACCACCCTATTTGTGAACCAGTTCCTCCCTATTTCCTTTCTAAATCTACGCTTTTCCAGCTTGAATCCGTTACTTCTTGTTCTACCCTGGTTAAAAGCCGTAAGAACTTTTCCTACCTCTCCTTTATTAAATCCCTTTATCCACTTAAAAACTTCTATCAGATCGCCCCTTACTCTGCGTCTCTCGAGTGAGTGTAATTTTAATAACTTCAATCTCCTCTCATAACTAAAGTTACGCATCCCTTGTATCATTTTGGTCATCCTTCTCTGCACTTTTTCTAACAACACTATATCCATCCTGTAATATGGAGACCAAAACTGAACTGCATAGTCTAGGTGAGGCCTGACTAGAGCCAGATAAAGCTTTAGAATAACTTCCGCACTTCTACTTTTAACACTTCTGGTAATGAATCCTAATACTCTATTAGCTCTATTTCTGGCCTCAATACATAGTTTCCTAGGTCGGAGGTCTGGGCTCACCCTCACTCCAAGATCTTTTTCACCTTCTGATCTTTTCAGCGATACATTGCTTATGGTGTATCTATTACCAGGGTTTTTTCTACCAACATTCATAACGCTACATTTATCAATATTAAATTCCATCTGCCATCTGACTGCCCACTCGTTAATTTTATCTAAGTCTCCCTGCAATATGTTTACGTCAGACTGTGATCCAATAATCCTACCTAACTTAGTATCATCAGCAAACTTGCTGATAGCAACTGCTAATCCCATATCCAAGTCGTTGATGTAAATCAAAAATAGTAATGGGCCCAAAACAGACCCTTGTGGAACTCCACTTGTCACCAGTCCCCATTCAGATTTGGAACCATTAATTGTAACCCTTTGTTGCCTATTACTTAGCCAAGCTCTGATCCAATGAAGAAACTTCCCATCTATACCATGAGCCCTAACCTTATTTAAGAGTCGCTCGTGTGGTACTTTGTCAAATGCCTTACTAAAGTCCAGATATATTATATCATAATCCTTATCATTATCTGCCGTCTCATAAACTTTCCTATAAAAACTCAATAAATTGGTGAGACATGACCTACCCTTGGTGAATCCGTGTTGTGAATCATTGATCAAACTATGTTTATCTAAGTGCTCTCTAATGTTTTTTGCAATAATAGATTCCAATAATTTACCCACCACTGATGTTAGACTTACGGGTCGATAATTTGACTTTAGTCCTCTGTCTCCCTTCTTAAATATGGGAACAACATTTCCTTTCCTCCACAATAATGGCACATCGCCTATCTCAACCGATTTCCTAAAAATGTGCACTAACGACTCACTAACAACCTCCTTGCATTCCTTTAATACCCTGGGATACACTTCATCTGGTCCTGGCGATTTAAATGTTTTCATTTTTTCTATACCCTCCTCCACCATTTCCCTAGTTATCACAATATCTTTGAGTTTCTCCTCATCGCTTCCTTTGAACATCTGTTCACTATCAGGTATCGTCTGTGTATCCTCCTCCGTAAAAACACTTAAGAAATAATCATTTAGACTCCTACACATATCCTCATCCGTATTTAAGACCTCACCTTGTCCTGACCTTAAGGGCCCAACTAATTCCCTTGTCTTTGTTTTATAAACCTGATAGAACCCCTTTGGGTCCCTGTTCGCCTGTTCTGCTACTTTAATCTCATAATTGTTCTTAGCAGCTCGAGTTAATTTCTTCACTGTCCTCGCCATCACGTTATACTGTTCTTTGTTTACCAATCCTGCCTTGAACCTTAAATAAATGTTTCTTTTTACTCCAATGTGGTGTTTTAACTTGGTGGTCATCCATTTTGGATCACTCTTTCTGGACCTTGTTTCCCTATAAGGAACATTTCTTTTCTGTCCGTCAATTATATTCCTTACAAATGAGGTATAATCCTCCTCAGCTCCGACCTCACTTCCCCTTCTAGCCTCTCTAATTACCTCCTCAGCCCTGACCTCACTTCCCTGTCTAACCGCTCTAATTATCTCCTCAGCCTCGACCTCACTACCATATCTGACCGCGCCAATTACCTCCAGGTGCCTTCCTAATCTATAATAATATAAGCGAAAGTGTGTCTGTCTGTCTGTCTGTCTGTCTGCCTGTCTGTGTGTGTGTGTGTGTGTGTGTGTGGTATAGGTTCCGCCCCCCGTGGCTCAAACACCTCATGTGGCACATTTTTGGAATCAGGTTGACCAGGGGAAGGTCATAAGCCCACTTATGAGATGATCCAATCAATTTTTTTTTTTTTTTTTTTAGCAGCCTATTAGCGAGAATTGTGAAAACAAAAGTGGGTTGCGAGAATTGAGGAAGCCTTGATGTAGGGTGATGGGTAATGGGTGAGTGAATGACTGGGGTGATGGGTAATGGGTGTGGGGTGATGGGTGAGTGAATGGGTGGAGGGTGATGGGTGAGGGAATAGGTGGGGGTGATGGATAATGGGCGAGTGAATGGTTGTGTGGTGATGGGTAATGGGTGAGTGAATGGGTGGGGGGTGATGGGTAATGGGTGAGTGAATGGGTGTGTGGTGATGGGTAATGGGTGAGTGAATGGTGGGGGGGTGATGGGTAATGGGTGAGTGAATGGGTGTGTGGTGATGGGTAATGGGTGAGTGAATGGGTGGGGGGTGAGTGAATGGGTGGGGGGTGATGGGTAATGGGTGAGTGAATGGGTGTGTGGTGATGGGTAATGGGTGAGTGAATGGGTGGGGGGTGATGGGTAATGGGTGAGTGAATGGGTGTGTGGTGATGGGTAATGGGTGAGTGAATGGGTGGGGGGTGATGGGTAATGGGTGAATGAATGGGTGTGTGGTGATAGGTAATGGGTGAGTGAATGGGTGTGTGGTGATGGGTGAGTGAATGGGTGGGGGGTGATGGGTAATGGGTGAGTGAATGGGTGGGGGGTGATGAGTAATGGGTAAGTGAATGGGTGGGGGGTGATGGGTAATGGGTGAGTGAATGGGTGGGGGTAATACATACATTTCTACATCCATGATTTCAGGAAAGTTAGAAGGGGCTATCTGGAGAGTCCATGTTTGGTGGGCCGAAGGCCCACCAAACACAGGTGGTGGGCCGAAGGCCCACCAATAGCCCTCCGCAGGAGCTAGACAAAAAGTCCGCCCGGAGGGCGGCTTTGCGGCTAGTCCTTCATAATTGGCCTTTCCAGCTGACAACGCCTTGTCCTGGGAAATTTTCTGCTCCTCCATCCCACACCTCTTATTAATAACCTCCAGGTGTCTTCTTAATCCCGCATAATTGGCCTTTCTGAAATTAGGTATTCGATGCCTATTGCCACTTAATTTTCCAACTTCCATTTTTAAGCTAAAATCTGATCTCATAATGGTCGCTATTATCTAAATTCCCCCGACCTCCACATTTGTAACTAAATCGTCTCTATTTGTCAGCAATAGATCTAGAATATTATCTCCTCTAGTAGGCTCCTTGATTGCTTGACTTAGGAAGTTATCCTGGATTATATTTAACAATTCATCTGCATCGCTGTCACCTATGATTAAATCCCAGTCTATATTCCTAAGATTAAAATCTCCCACCACGCATAATCGATTATATCTGCAGGCCTGGTTTATTTCTTCCCATATAGGAGCTGAATCCTCTTTACATAAGTTTGGAGGCCTATACACTACACCCAAAACCATTTTCTCAGTTCCCTCCGTAACCTCTACCCATATAGACTCTATGCTGTCATCTGTTTTTATAACAATATTACAACAACACTGCAATGCATCTCTTGCATAAAGCGCAACTTTTCCACCTCGTCTGCCTACTCTGTCCTTGTGAAATAACTTATACCCAGCTATCTCGACTTCCGGATCGAATACCTTTCCTGACATATCCAACCATGTTTCTGTTAATGCTATTATATCAAAATCCTCTACACTATTTATTCCTCTCAGGAAATCTATCTTTTTTAAAATACTCCTACAGTTTGTATAGTAAACCTTCAAGCAACTCCTCTTTTTTTTTTGTCAATTTTCCCTTTATCTTTAACTAAACCCCTCCTCTCTCTCTTCTTACGAATCACTTTAGTTCCCTGCCTTCTGAAACTCCTCCTAGTGTCGCAAGTTTCCTTTACCCCGACCCCCGTGTCTAAACCCCGGTTCTCTATCTTAAAAAAGCCTGCAGTGCATCTACCTCCCTTTCAAGGGATTCAGACAAGATCTGAACTCCTTTCCTCGAAAAGTGCACCCCGTCCCTGCGGTAGAGGCTGTTATGCCCGAAAAAGAGGTCCCAGCTGTCGACAAAGGCCCAAGTAAGTCCCCAGTCCCCACCAAACTCCTCAGCTGTATGGGCTTGTTCAGCTCATCTAGTGCCCACCCATAGTCAGCTGTGCCCTCCCAGGTGCCCACCCAATCATAAATACCTAGCTACGCCACTGCTTGCCGCATTCGCTCAGCAGAGCCTTCCGAAAGGCTTGCCGCAGCCCACGGGTTAAACTGCAGTAGAACAGAGTTATCGGCTGCAGAATGATTGATTTGGCTCATCTGACAAGAAACAAATATTTTACACAAAATTGACTCTTTAAAATCTTCACGTTTGCTTCAATAACAACACTTAGCTACTTGCTGGCCGGAGTTCATGGTGACGGCTGAAAACGTGGGGGAAGCAGGGGGGAGGGGAATGGTTACGCAATACATTGCTCATCAGTATTAAATCACTGTTACGTCTGGCATTTACGACTTAACACACAGTAACACACACACACACACAAACGAAGGGAAGAGAGGAAGAAACGGAATAAGGAAATAGAAAAAGTAAACTCCCATATTTACGAAAATAACCTCGTGACTAATGCCACCACCAGTTGTGTACCGATGGGGGGAGGGGGGGGGGCTTTTTAAATGTTCTGGGTACGCCACTGACCACCACCACCACACCTAACATTTCTACCACACCTAACACTATCACCACCACCACCCACACCTAACACTACCACCACCACACACCACCACACCTAACACTACCACCACAACACTACCACCACCACCACCACCACCATACCTAACACTACCACCACCACACCTAACACTACCACCACCACCACCACACCTAACACTATCACCACCACCACCACCACCACACCTAACACTATCACCACCACCACCACCACCACACCTAACACACCACCACCACCACCACACTAACACTACCACCACCACACCTAACACTACACCACCACCACCACACCTAACACTACCACCACACCACCACCACCACCACGGGAGTAGCAGACGATGCGACTCACTTATCCGCCCACACACACACACAGGTAGACTACACACACACACACACACACACACACACACATGTACACACACACACAGGTAAACACGTACACACACACACAGGTAGGCTGGTACGTACACACACACACACACACACGTAGACACGTACACACACACACACAGGTAGACACGTACACACACACACAGGTAGGCCGATACGTACACACACACGCACAGGTAGGCCGGTACATACACACACACACACACGTAGGCCGATACGTACACACACACGTACGCACAGGTAGGCCAATACGTACACACACACACACACACACACACGCACAGGTAGGCCGGTACATATACACACACACACACACAAGTAGGCCGATATGTACACACACACACTCACCTGATCTGCTTGATGATCATCTCAGGAGGGGTGATGAGTTTCCAGGCTCCGTGCAGGTAGTCTCGACATATTCGATAAGCTCGGTCTCGCATTTCACACGTTATTTCTGAAGTCATAATAAGGCAACACTCAGTAGTAGTAGATTGTCCCACTCTCTTTTGCTATCTGTCTATTATTTTTCACCTTCAACCTCTGAGTCTTATTATTTAACCTTCCGAGCACTCATAGACCGTTCTAGGGTTTTATTAGAGTTATCAGTCTCAACACAGGTTACATATGGCGCTCCCTCCTACCGTGAACTGCCGTATGACACTTCCTCCTCCGCCGTGGGGGTGTTTATATACTGCTAAGGGGGGCTCGCTCACGCCATCGATTTGTGCCGAAAAGTTGGCAGCTACTCATTTAATTTCGCATATTTTTCCGTTATGTAAACTTTTCACTAAGTGTGCTTGTGAATTTTTCTTTAGTAATGTGATTTTCCTGTTTCATTGTTTTGTGTATATCTTATGAACTCGTAATGCAGGTGAAATAATTGCATATGTGATAAATCATACAGTGACAACTCGAGCGTGTCTATGGTTAAAGTAGAGCAGGAGTCACGGTAAGAAAGATATCTAACAGCGGCCATCTTAGTACTCCTGCTACCTGGCAAAAATGACTTCTTCATACATAGAGGTATTTTTTCGTACACATGGAAACGCGTGTGCGTTAATGTCCTTCTGGTGATGAGAAATACAGGATTATCAGGGTCGTATATCGTGTAGTGAATGAGAGGCCACACAAGGCTTGTAATGTATAATGATTATGTATCGCATGAAGTGGATTGCATCACGTTGGTGGAGACACAGGCTTAAGGGGGGTTCACACTGGCCAAATATTGGCAAACATAGGCTGAGTTTACTCCCCGGGGAGTAAATCTCAGCCTATGTTTGCCGGAAAAACCAGCAACTGGCAACTGGCAACTGGTATTGGTCGGTGCTACTATTATAGCGTGCGGTCTACATCGGGGCCTGCAGTCTACGCTCCCCTAACGTGCGGTCTACAAAGATTCCGCCTGACCTGACCTGACCTGACTCCCATAACTTTAATGTGCATTCTAACAAGTCCACATCTAACCTGACCTTCCCTGACCTGAGTACCGGGACCCTATTCAACCTTGTAAAATAGGAATCAACGAAGTAATGTCTCAGTATCCTCCTAAAATTCAAGCCGAGAACATCAGTCTGACACTCCTTCTTTACAATGCTGTTGAAAGAATTCTTCAGAAGTGTCATCTTGACAGAAGAAACAGCGGTTAAGTTTTTACGTGAAAGCAATCTTCTGGACACACCACAAGAAGCAGAGCCTTGTCATCGATGTGGTAGTGTTTTACAAGAAAAGGAAAAGTGACAGGGGTGGGGAATATCGGCCTGTATTTAATAAATTACTTACTAAAGGTTTTTTTTCTTCTATAATACTCTACTGTATAATAGACAATATTATATAGCAATAGGAAGTTGCAGCCTGAAGTGTAAGAGTGTAGAGTGTAAGTAGAGAGTAAGAAATGTAGACCGCACGCTATAGTGCAAATGTCCCGGTAGACCGCACGCTATAGTGTAAAATGTCCCGGTAGACCGCACGCTACAGTGCAAATGCCCCGGTAGACCGCACGCTATAGTAGCA
The DNA here is from genome assembly GCA_016584305.1 of Chionoecetes opilio. Lineage (NCBI taxonomy): Eukaryota > Metazoa > Arthropoda > Malacostraca > Decapoda > Majidae > Chionoecetes > Chionoecetes opilio. The sequence goes on from JACEEZ010022645.1 coordinate 434,373, forward strand.
CCGATTGGTCTTTATCTACAGGGCAGACATTCAGAGAGAGTTAAAGGCCACGGTGGTTAGCTTAACTAACTCCCTCTATTTCTACACCCCGGAGCTAGTGGGTATTCCAGTACGAGATATGGCAGTGGCGGCCACATGGTCGCTATGAGCATCGATAGCTGATTGGCTGAGCGAACTACAACGACGTCACAGCCTCGCCAGCGAATCACAATTGTGTAAAAAAACAAACGTGCCAACCAATCAGATTGTGTCTCAAAACGTGTCAGCCAATAACAAGGCAGCAGCCGCGGCCTGCATTTTCAAGGTCGTTGTACTTATTTCTATTTTCTAGCTTATTCCATCATTCTTTCATCCCTTGTGTCCACCTCCGTCGCCTTCACCACTTGTTTCTACCTCCACATACACGCGGGTAACACGCCGGTGTACTCCTTGTATTCTAGCTTTATTATTCCTTCAGAGTAATAGGGCGCTCTTTCTTCTTCTTCTTGTGATCTTTTTCGCTTGATAATCTATTCGTAGCTCGCCTTCCTGCCATTGGGGGAAGCCACCACCCCGGGAGGCGGGTCACAAACCCCCGGCTAACACCCGGTACCCATCACTGCTGGATGGACAAGGGCTTGGGTTTTTAAATTTAAAGGAAAAGGGCACTATACCCTCAGTCTGCGCGGAGCCGTGCGCGTGGTGGTGTCTGGCATCGCTAGTCGCTACCCGCGCGAGTGAGATGCCGCAGCTCACCTTCTTGGCTCATCACCACAAAAACAATGTCACCACAAGCGGCGGGTTTTGTTATAGTCTAATTTCGTTTGTAAAACTTAACCTTTTCAGTTCTTGAGTCAGAAAACATCCTATATACTCAATGTATGAGTATTTTTATGTATGTTCTGTTCTCCAAAAACCACCCTATAGGCAGTGCCTTGTTTTTGACAACTTAACGTTTTTAAAGTACGTCATCAAACTCCACCAGAATACCAAAACAGCTGATGAACAGTCGTTAAGTTGTTTAGCATGGACGTTAGCGTATCTGAATGTGGCCCCTGGACATGCCTTTGTTGATCAAGTCAATATATATTAGAAAAGTATTCCCCTCAACGCCCGTTTTCTTTGCCTTTGTTAGTAAACAGACTCCACCTCACAAACAGACACTTGCCCACACGACACCGGAACGAATTGCGTGTGTGAACGTAAGGCGTTTTTCTGCGGGGGAGCAAGAGAAATTTCGCTTGCAAGAGGTCATTTTTCTCTTGCTGTATCCCCGCAAAAAACGCTCGGACCGTCCGTTTGTTCCATGAGAAGGCGACGCGGCGTTTGAGATGTAAGCAAAACAAGATCAAATGAATTATGACTATTTTGAAACCCCCTAGATATTTTCACACTGGACGTACCTATACTATTTATAGTTTAGAAAAGTGTGCAGATTCAGGAAGTGTGCTTATAAATGGGCCCCAACATAACTACGTCACGGTTTGTTTACATCGGGGCATTGTGGGATAAGGCGGGGTCGCCGCGGTGGACCTACGAAGGGAAAACTACGGCAGGGAAAGAATTTCGAGTTTTTTTTTTGCGAAATTGATATTCCTTTGCTATATTAAACGGTCTTTTCTCCTGACAAACACTATAGAAAGACCTGAGGAAAATGGCTGATTGCAGGGCTTTTAAACCAAAAAAAACAGGCACAACAGACCTCGTCAAAAGGTAACAACTGGTAGGTACGTAATTTGGTCCCTACACTTGCTTACTTTTTTAAATGAGACTCGCTGGACTATTTTCCGGGTGTAAAGCCCTTGCAATAAACCATCCCCTCAGGTCTTCTCTATGTTTTCGCACCGGGAAATATAGCACCGGGAATATAAATTTCGCCCAAAAACAACTTAAATTTTTTTCATCGTCGTGTTTTCTCTTTGTAGGAAATGACAATTCCGTTATGATAGTATTAAACCCCTTATTAATTAGTTCCTTTTGTTGTTTTTCCTCATAAAAATAGTGGTAATCATGGTTTAAGTGTTACTTACGAGCCAATGAATACCCCTTGTCTGTCCCAAACATCCCCCCAACCTTTGCTTTGATTTATCTTTTACTCCACCATAAAAAAGTTGCATAACCCCGGACATTACCCCATCCTTGCCTCATGGATCCTGGTACTGCGTCTACCGATTTTTTCCCCCCACACAAATGGGGAAAACTCGCCGACGGTAATGGCTAGGTTAGATTTTGCTTTTTTTTAATCTCATTACCCCCCCAAAAAACAATTGCATACCCAGGGTGCTTTTTCCTATCCTTGCCTAGGGTACCGTACTCTCGTCTCCCAAAATTCGTCCCTACTAAATCAGGAAAATTCACGAGGGTAATGGTTGGTTTAAGGGAATAATGGACGAGAGTTCGGGGGTCGTTTTCAGAGACACAGACAAATTTTTCCTTGGCCTAAAATAGGTGCTTGTTTTAAGGGGAGATGTTTTTTTTTTGGGGGGGGGGGAAAACCCATTAAAAAAAAAAAAAAAAAAAATGAACAACTTAATCTTATGGGGTTTTTAATAAAACCTAACCTAACCTTAAAACCAACAGAAACCCAAACCAAACCTTATGGTTTCTTTAAAACCTAAAAACCCAGATTCTTTTTTTAAAAGGGAAAACGGTACCATCAATTCGGATTTAAATATTTTTTTGTTATGGGTTTGCACAAAATAAAACATCTCCTTTAGACCAAGCACGTATTTTAGGCCAAAAAAAAATTGTCGGGTCTCTGAAAATGATGCGAAACTCTCGCCCATTAACCGGGTTGGTTACCTTTGGGTTTTAGGTAAAGGGGTCAGTGAGGTTAGGTATTCAAAAATCACAGGTAAAAGCTTATTAGTTATACTACATCTCCACTCCATACACACCTTTAAACCCCTTTCAATACATCCCACATTCCCCCATCTACTCTTCATATGATTTGGTATTATCCAGATGAACCCCGGAACTCCACTTGGGTGGCAAACATTTTTTTCTGGGGGTTTTTTTTATTGTTTTAAAGGTTTCTGCTAACCATTTCTGTCGAAATTTTTTTTTTCTTTTTTTTTTTTTTTTTAAATGTAAGGTTAGTTTTTTTTTTATTTTTTTTTTGTATTAGTTAGGTATGGTTGGTAGGGGTTTGGTTAGGTTGGTTTTTAGGTTCAATTGTTTTTTCTTTTTTTGGGGGGAAAAAAAAAAAAAAAAAAAATTGCGACAGAAATGGTTACAGTCCTTAAAAACCAAAAAAAAAAAACACCAAAAAAAATTTTGTTTCGCCCCACCAAGGGGAGTTGGGTGTTCACCCTGGACTAATACAAATCATATGCAGAGTAGACGGGGGAGGGAATGTGGGATGTTTAAGGGGTTAAAAGATGTGTATGGATGGATATTTGTAAACAAATAAGCTTTTACCGTGATTATAAATACCTCCCCTCACTGCCTTTCCTAACCTACGGTAACCTAACCGGGTTAATGGAACAGATTTTCGGGTCTTTTTCAGAGCCCGAAAATTTTTTTTCTTCCCCTACCTACAATAGGTGCTTTTTTCTAAGGGAAAGTTTTATTTTTGAAAACCCCATAAAAAAATATTAATCCAATTTTATGGTACCGTTTTCCATTAAAAACACTGAATCTGGGTTTTTTTTGGGTTTTTAAATAAAACCCTAAAAGGTTGGGTTGGGTTATTTTGTGGTTAAGGTTAAGGTTGGGTTTTCTTTAAAAACCTTAAGGTTGGTTGTTTTTATTCTTTTTTTTTTTTTTTTAATGGGTTTCGCAAAAAAAAACTATCTCCTTTAAAAACAAGACCTTTGTAGGTCAAGAAAAATTTGTCTTTCTCTGAAAACGACCGCGCAACTCTCGCCATTATTACCCTTAACCTAACCTTAAAACCCGTCGTTGAATTTTCCCTGTTTTATGTAGGGACGAGCATTTCGGAACGGAGTCCAGGTACCATGGGGAAAGGATAGGTAATGTCACCGGGGGTTATGCAACTTGTTTTGGGGATGGAGTAATGAGTAAATCAAGCAAAATCTAACCTGCCATTACCGTCGGGGGTTTTTTCCCGACTTGTGTAGGGAAAAATATGGGTAGACGACAGTACCGGTATCATGAGGAAAGGAGGGGGAATGTCACGGTGGTTATGCAACTTGTTTATGGAGGGAGTAATAAGATAATAAGCAAATTTTGGTGATTTTGGTACAGACCAAGATATTCTTGGCTCGTCAAGTAACCTTAAACCATGATGTACCACTACTTATTTGAGGAAAGACAAAAAAAGGAAACTCAATTAAAAAGGATTTTAAACTCAAAACCTGTTTACAACCAAAAAAAGGGAAAAGACTACGACGATAAAAAATTTCGGGGTGTTTTTTGGGGGAAAATTGATATTCAGGGAATTTCCGGGGGCCGCTAAAACATAGAGAAACCTGAGGTGAGGGTTGTGGGGGCCGGGCTTCTACACCAGAAATATCACAGCAGATCTCTTAAAGAATTTAAAAGTGGTAGGGAAACATTACGTCCTACCAGGCACCTTTTGACGAGGTCTGTTGGCTCTTTTTCTTGGTTTAAAAAACCCTCACATAGCCATTCCTCGGGTCTTCTCTAAGGTTGTCGGAGAACAGAGCCTGAAATATAGCACCCTGGAATATAAATTTCCCCGCAAAAAAACTCAAAATTCTTCCATCCCGTATTTTCCCCCCTTCGTAGATCCACCCGGGGGACCCCGCCTTACCCCCACAAGGCCCGATGTAAACAACCGTGAGATTTGGGTGGGTCCTTTTTTGGATCATTCCCGAGCAAAGAGGGATGAAGCCAAACAAGTTGGGAAAAATTTTATTCGTTTTAAATTAAAACCCTTTTTTTCGTTATTTGACTTGCTTAAAGTTATAAATGATACTAAAAAGCATGCAAAATTTCCTCAGGAAACCGATAGTGGGCTCAGTGTTTCTTTTAAAAATCCTTGGTATTTTCCCAAAACGGGTAATCGGGGTGTGAAGTTTTGATTTTCGTCAAATCACACATTCCATCTTTAAACCCCCTTTCTGCTATAAAAATGTTCGAATAAAGGGAAAATTACAGCGTGACGATTATATTATCCTCAAATTTCACGCCCAACTTCCCCTTTTTTAATTAAACTTTTTTTGATAAAACTTAAAAAAAAAAGTGTAATTGATTTTGCGAAAGTACACTGTTGTCTTCTTTTTTGAAACGAAACCCCGCCACGTCAGCCCAAAGCAACGTGACGGGAAAAAACGCCGTTCCAAGGGGGAGGTCTTGTTCAAGGTGGAACGCTCGTGAAGAGCAAAGGGGAAAAGCGACGAACAAGATGAAAGAGGAAGGTTTTAAGAGGCCCCCCTTTCGCCCCCTTCGCTCGCCCATTCCGACCGATGACCCCGATGACAACCCCCCGATCCCGATTCCCAGCGGCGCAAAGCGAGAAGGGGCGCCGGGGATCATGCAGGGGGCTAAAAGGGGGGCTGGAGGCCGAGTTCAGCGCCGGGAATGACAGTGGCGGCAGAGAAGCGATCACGAAAGCCTCGACTCGCAGCTGGGACGAACGCGCCGGTGCTCGATCCTCCTCCTCCTCCTCCTCCTCCCCCTCCTCCTCCTCCTTGGTTGGTCCATCCGGCACGCGGCGAGCGGCTGCTAAACCGCTGAGCCCACCGGTGCAAACCCCCCCAAGGACAGCGCGGGGGTCACAGGTCGTCCTCCCCCGGGGTTGCGAGCGCCCCTCGACCCGGGCCGGCATGAGCGAAAACCCCAAAGCGCTCCGCATCTCGCGGCGACCCCCAGTAGCCTCGGGGCCACAATCCTCAGGGGCTGATCCTAATGCCGAGAGCATCCCGGGGAGGGTCGCGCCGGGACCGTCCCCCTGGCCGCGGAGTCCAAAACAAAACCCTTTGTCCCTGAAACCCTCTTAAAAGTTCACTGGGACGGGAAGATCCTGCCGGATTGGACGGTCGCGGGTTTGGATCGGCTGGCTATCCTCGTCCCGGCGACGGCGTCCAGAACCATCGGCGTTCCCAACTGGAAAATGGGGCGGAGGGGGATGGCGACGCCGTGGCTGAAGCGCTCGACGACTGGGGGCTCGCAGGCGTGTGGTGGGTATGTCGTTCGACGCCGCCGCCCAACACTGGGGCCCTCGCCGGTCCTGCACCCTGCTGGAGCAGAAGCTTGGTCCCCGGGGTCTGCTAACCTCGCCTGGCCCATGTACACGACTGGTGCTGGGGAAGGCGTTTTTCTATCTGCATTTTGGGGGCCGTCTCGGGTCCCACTCGGCGTCTTCAAAACCCTTCAAGGAAAGGGGGGCTTTCATCGACCAGAGCCAGCCCGGGGCCGCAACGCCCAAAAAGCTGCCCCCCCCCTCCTGAACAGCGGGACAAAAACCTCTGAGGGGTGGGGCCCGCTGTTCAAAACCACCACCCGCGGGACGACTACAAGGAATCTGGGCTTCATCGTCCTGCTGGGTGGCGAGGGCGACGTCCCGAAGGGGAAAATTCCGGCGACCGGGCGCCATGCACCGCCGCGCTGGGTGGGGGCGTGCCATCTACGCGGGAAAATTACGCTGTTTTGCCGCCCAAATGGGGGAGCTCTGCTCGCCGCGCGAGCTTCCCCTCCGCCGGGTTTACCTTCTTCGTCGCTAGGTCTACTGACCCCTGGTTCGAGGCGCCCCGTGGCCCCCTTCGCGCCGGCGAATATTGAAACTGGCCGCCCACCCTCCCGCGACTTCCCGATGCTGAGATCGGAAGGCGTCGTGAAGACCTTCTCCCCCGCACTTCTGGGACCTGGCGAGCCACTGGGCGCCATGGCCTTTTTCGACCACCGCTTGCCAAACCCCCGAGAAGAAGGGGCTGGGGGAAGCGATGCAGCGGGAAAAAAGGATCCGAGGAACCCCAAGCGCATCACCGTCTCCCACGCCCCGCCCCGCCTCGTCCCGCAGCGTCGTTCGGAAACCGGCGTCCCCCGGGGCCCTCCCGACGCCGGTCGGGGCGGAGAGGGCGTTTTCCCCTCGAAAGGGGCCGGGGGAGTGGCCGAGTACACAGGTTCTCGCGGCGTCTCGGGGCGTCGCGAGCCTCACGTCACCAACACCGGCGGAGCGAGGGTGGCGCTGTTCCGTCCTTCACCTCACCTGACAAAAACGAGGGTCAGGCCATTCCTCTTGCAGGTCGTCGAGAGGCAAACCCTCGCAACGCCAGGAACTCGAAGCTTCCCTTCCCCGGCCGCGGAAGCAAAGAGTGGCTTGGGCAAAACCCGATACCCCCCCCCCTAAGGGGCTAATACCGGGGGCCACCGAGATGATAAGGCCGGGGGATCGCCCGTGGGGCGTCCCAAAAACCCCATAAGGTACCCCCCCTCCGCTCCCCTACAAATTTACCTCCTAATATAATTTTTATCAGCAAAAAGATTCTGTTATTTCGGAAATGTTTTTTCTATAATTTATCAAATAAAAAACCGTAAAACCACAAAGAAAAAGGCCCTTATGAGACTTTCAAGAAAAATGCATAACTTAAACTCTTCGCCATTTAAATTTTGCTCGCAAACATTTTTTCATGGCGAATATCAATAAACGGAGTTAATTTGCTTTCCCCCTTGATATTTTTCGTTCATATAAAAGAATTAGCGGCTGCTAAATTAGGTTTAAATAATATAAAAAATCATGAAAACGTAAATTTCCTACCTAATATATGTTTTCAGTATAAAATATATACTGTTATCTTTGGAAATGTTTGTTATATAATTGTTCAAATAATATTATCAAATAAAAAACCGTAAAACACACTAAAGAAAATGCCTTATAGATTTTTCAAAAATATGCATGAACTTAAATTTTTCCCGCCATTTAATATTTTTGTGAAAAAACTTTTACATGGAGAATATCAATAGAAGCGGAATTTAATTAGCTTTCCATTGATATATTTCCTTTTCTGATAAATGAATTAGAACCATGCATGAAATTAGCGTTAACTAAATAAATAACATCATGAATCTGGGAAATTACCCGATTTCATGATGTTTATTATTTAGTTAACGCTAATTTATGCATAGTTTCTAATTTATTTATTAGAAAAGGAAAAATATCATGGAAAGCTAAATAAATTCCGCTTCTATTGATATTCTCCATGTAAAAAATTTTTTCACAAAATATTAAATGGCGAAAAGTTTAAGTTAATGCATATTTCTTGAAAGTCTCATAATGGCCTTTCTTTAATGTGTTTTACGGTTTTTTATTTGATAATATTATAGAACAAACATTTCCGAAGATAACAGTATATATTTTATAGTGATAAACATATATTAGGTAGGAAATTATACGATTTCATGATTTTTTATATTTAGTTAACGCTAATTTATGCATGCCGCTAATTCATTTATCACTAAACGAAATATATCAATGGAAAGCTAATTAAAGTCCGCTTCTATTGATATTCTCCATGTAAAATGTTTGCGAGCAAAATATTAAATGGCGAAGAGTTTAAGTTAATGCATATTTCTTGAAAGTCTCATAATGGCATTTTCTTTGTGTGTTTTACGGTTTTTTATTTGATAATATTATAGAACAAACATTTCCGAAGATAACAGTATATCTTTTATACTGATAAACATTATATTAGGTAGGTAAACTTGTACGGGGAGCGGAGCGGGTGGTATCCTTATGGTGTGACGTCACGGGCGATCCACCAGGCCTTGTCTCTCGGTGGTCTCGCTAATACTCGCTTTGAAGAGCGAGGGGGACCAGCAGCCCAGCTGGAGGAAGGGGAGGTCTGTAAAGGCTTCAATATTGCCAACAAACACCCCAGAGACGATGTCCTTCCTTGTAGTCCCTATCGGAGTCTATAGGGGGAACAATCAATCGACTTGCGCCACCTTTAAATATACTTCGATTGCGCTCAAATGTTACACACGTTGTTTTCTCACCACCCCACAGTATTCCACTAAGGGCCGTTCAAAAAATTCAACTTTCGTTTTTTATTGGCACCCTACGCGGTATATAGTGACTATATAGGCTACACCTCTGCACACTGAGTATAAAATTCTTGCCAAATTATTTACATCGTAATCACATCCTAGCTTAGTTACATATTCTTAGTATTACATCCTTGATGAAATATTTCCTTTTAAAATATTAACTTCATTGTTATTATTTGCAAGACAGGAGCAGCCGAGAGAAGCTGACGGCGTGAAAGTGTTCACAGATATCATGGTTAATGAAGCATTTTGTGCCAATGTTTTGGATATCTGTGTCCACGAAAGTATCTCAGGAAACTATGAACAAACGTTTAGGTAATTTCAGCCTTAGGTGCGTTATTGAACCTACCACAAGAATGTATGTACAGTTTAGTACTTTTGCAGCGTCCATGAGTACATCCATAGGGGTATTGGATCTTTTAGGAAGACAAATGTTCTACAATAGCTTACGCACTTTTATCCTTAAGAAAAATACAAGACACATTCTTTTATCCGCTACAGGTGAATTGTAACATTACCATTTATGATCTTACCCTCATCAAGAAACATGGCAAAATTACTGAAACTGATGGTGGCCATGATCTTCTTCCTCCTCGTCTTCTTCTTCTTCCTCCTCCGCACCTTATAGTTTCATGTACTCGCTCGTAGTGGGGCAAGACCGTCGCGCCGCAAGACTGCCGGTGTGTGGCTGCGGCCAAGCCTGATATGCGGCAGCGTTATCTCAGGGGCGACACAGGTGAACGCTTCCTTATCTGCTGAAGTACCCACCATCTTGACCTATACCCGCCACACGCATATCGAGCACGGGAGATTCGAGCACTGTGTATTGGGGTACTGGCAGTAGTAGTAGTAGTAGTAGTAGTAGTAGTAGTAGTAGTAGTAGTAGTAGTAGTAGTAGGTAGTAATAGTTATAGTTAGGAACTTTTTCACAACGGCTCATGAACCAGGATAAAGAAGTGTAATTTTGTGCTGCAACTAGAAATTATGAAACTATCTTGTAAACTTGGGCTTCATCTCTCCATTGGTTTGTAAAATGACCAATTTTTCCTGGTATTGCATTTCTGTTTCTTCAGTACTTAAAAATAAATATTGAACCCAAAATGGTAACTTCTTGAGACCCCTGTGGATTGTGAAGCCGTAAGCCGTAGCTAATTTAGCTTATGTCTAAATCCGGCACTGCCCACCACCATCCTTCACCTGCTGAAGTAGAGTCTGCTCACAGAGAGCTACAGACCAGAGCGAGCGAGAGAGAGAGAGAGAGAGAGAGAGAGAGAGAGAGAGAGAGAGAGAGAGAGAGAGAGAGAGAGAGAGAGAGAGAGAGAGAGAGAGAGACTACCCTGGTGTTTGTCGCCGCACACGACGCACCACCACCACCACCATCTCCACAATATCTATCATCAAGAACACTCCTATCGCCGCCAGCATCGCGATCACCCCCACCCCCATCTCCGCAGATCGCGTGTGTCCCGATACCCGATACTCTATCGGCCTGGCAGGGGTTGTGGTCGTGGCAAGGGTTGTGGTCGTGGCAGGGGTTGTGGCAGTCCTCGAGGTGTGTTTTGGGGTGGTGGTGTCAGGACGTGGGGTTGAAGGCCCCCCCGGTGGTGGCGGCGCCGTGCAGGAGGGTATGGTGCCCCTGCACCCTCCCCTCCACCACTCTGCGATGGTGCCGCAGCCTGTGTCTGGGCGGGTGTGTCTCCATTTTGAGGTGCCGTGACCATAGACTTTGAGGCCAGGATAAAGACTGGTATAGGCGACATTCTCGTAGAAACACCGCCCTCTACACCCGCTTGTCCTCACCTGTAGTTTAAGTGTTTCATATATGTATCTGTTGTGGCGATATTTGCAGTCTTCTAGCTTCGCCTTGACCCACACCTCCCACCACTCTGTGGGGCCCGGGAAGCATGTGTTGTTGTCCAGAGGGAACCAAGCGTGCAGCAGCTCCATATAATCATAAACATCATACACCCACACCTTCAGGCTGACACCCTTGAAGTCAGGCTCCGGGTGCACGTATAGGGTTCCTTCCAGCTCGGGTGTCCTCTGTCCACTATTACGTTGTACAGCAGCGACAATGTAGGTTTGATTGTCACCGCCTTGATGGTGACTTGGGCGAGGCAGTGTATGGCCAGGGCGGGGGCGGAGGAGGCTCCAGGGCCAGGCGTCACCAGCAGCAGCACCAGCAGTACGAGGTGCGTGTTCTTCATGGCTCAGAGCTTGGTGGGTGTGTGATGCCACCGCCACGAGACACGAGTTCTATCGATGGTGCGGCGGCAGGATGGGTGGGGCGTGGGCATGGGTACTCCGTAGTGACCATCAGCTGCAGGCCTAGACAAAGGGTTGCATGGAAGGCATCAGTCATCTGGAGGCACCTTGGAGTCTTGGTCGACTAAAGAAGTAGTCACTCTAGCTTGGAGTGAGGCAGCGTTGGGAAGGGAACCAGCGGGAACGGTGTGCAGTCTTTGTAAATTGTTTCTACATGTTAGTGGAAGAGTAAGTGACAGGGCACTGTTGGAACCACTGAGTAGGTTGTTGTTTTGGTAACGAGTCCTTCTTTGCTGCAAATCTGCTGGTTCTTTCTTAAATATTTTCTAGTTCCTTCTTAATTACCTTTACTACTCTTATTTCTTCCTTTTATTTTTTCTTTCGATTTTTTTGGTGCCCTTTTATTGTTGTTGTTCGACTAATGTATTTATATTTTTATTTCTTATTTTCTTTACTTTTCGTTCCGTCTGTGATTTCTTTCTGGATAAAAGTGAGGATAAAGAGACGGGCATGTGGCGTGCTTTACCAAGGCCAAATATAACTACAAAAACACACAAATATAAGGAACACATCCCATTTTATCTATGCTAAATATAATTAACCCTCACCCCCCAACCCCCCAATAAAAAAAAGGATGACACTTTCCAGTCTATCTGTGGCAAATATAGCATCGTGACATACAAAAATAATGTTTCTTTGTGTCCTGGCAGTGTTATAGTAAAATTGAAGGTAAACGGAACAATATGATGAACGAATACGTAAAAGAAACGTAAAAAAACGAGAGAAATAAACGAAGGATGAAAGATGTAATGAGACTGATCAAACTTGGAAAGAAAAATATCTATGAAATACACGAGAAGAAGTCAAGTGAAACCAAAGTAGGCTACAGTTTAGAAAATTTCCGCCTCTCAACAATCGTTCTCGCAGTGACGTTATTAGGATATGTAGCTCAAGATATCCTGATAATAGGCTATGCCGCTATTGCGTTGTAAATGGTGATATGGAATGACTCAGAAAGAAAGAAAGGAAACCAGATTAGATTGTTGCTGAACGGATGCGCTTCCGATTAAAGAGAGAGAGAGAAAAAAAAATTGTGTAGTAAATATATTACTGAAAACGAGAGGAAGTCAAGTAGAAACAGTAGGCTCCGCCTGAATATTTCCATCGCAAAGATCTCGCTGTACGTGTTGGATAAATAGACCAACAGGGTTGATAGTTGGTTTATTGGAAAGTGGAGAGGATTGGGGGTACAAAGGAAGAACAAACTGATTATGTAGAGACGGAAAGGAGCCCGATACTAAAGACGAAGAAAAGATTGTCTCATAAATTGCTATTGAGACTGGGGGGTTGACAGAGGCACCTGAAGGGATACCAGCTGTTCATCGGTAGTATCTGTAGGAAGGATTTAAAAGAGATAGGCGTGAGGACGGTGATTAACTTAGTCCCTGGAGGTAATCAGCCAGCTGTGGTGTTCACCAAGCTATCTTCCTCAAAAAAAAAAAATATTATACATATAAACTATAAAAAAAAACATAGTGTGCCAAGTGCCGAGGTCAATAGAGGGCAATTAAACTCACGTTGGACGGTAGCCAAGATTAGATAGGGGTGCGAGGGCAAGATATTGCAGTAGGGGACTGTCCCTTACACTCAAGCGTGCTAGACAAGATAGATAGAGGGCGAGATCGTGCTGAAATTGCCGTCACAAGATCTGGAGGAGGTGCGATAGACAGGGTTCGTAAACATCTCCAAGTCATCCTTCCAATAGCTTCTCTCTGCCCATGCATCTCCGTCGTTCATGGCCTCTGCTGGGAGCCGAGGCTGCAGACGCAGCGTGTAGGCGCAGGAAGCAGCGTCAGGGACATGATGTCAGCGAGGATAGATAGTATAGCACTGGCAAGGCAGTGAGAAGAGGGGGATGCGGTACCCGTGCGTTGCAGGCCTTCTGAGCAAGCAGGAGCGCGTTATGCAGGAGCGAGGTAGTAGCACTTTGGGCAGGAAGACTGCTAATTCCTAGCATGGCTTCGTCATTCGATAGCGTGCGCATGCTTGGACGTGGCGTGGGACGGCTAGTGGCAGCTGTAGACGGCTGACGGCGGCGAGGCAGCACAAGCGGCAGGGCGCAAGGTTGGCAAGGCGTGGGACACAGCCGAAAGAGAGTCGTGAGGTGGCTGAGATGATGGCAGGCATGGTGCTGCAGGTGAGCAGCGATGCCGTGGGAGAAAGTGGACGGCAGGCGGAGGATGGTGCCAGTGTAGGCGGTAGTGCGGCAGAAACGGGTTAAGGCCGAGGTGAAGACTGGCGGGTGATGGGTGGGCTAATAGCAGCGAATGCATATCACCAAGGGTGTGATGCCTTCCGTTGTCACCAAGTATGACTTGTCGGTCTAACATGTTTTAAATAACCAGGTGAAAATTTGTGGTTTTGGAGACTGTGGACTAACAATATTGGTACAGTAATGAATATCACTAACTGTAATATTATAATGAAGATAATAAAGGAATCAGTACGCCCAAGAACTGACATATAAGCACTAAACCAAATTGGCTTGAACTTAAGTACCAGAGCAAAACCAAAGATAGTAGGCATCATTAGGGAATAGTACAAAGGCATAAAACAAGGGTAGACATACAGTGACACCTTGTGCTACCCCACATTCTGCACAACGGGTCCAGCCACGCTGTTTTAATAGGTTTCCAATATATAAATGACCGGAAATGAGGATACATTTCTACTGGAGGAAACACTTATCCCGGAGCTCCCGGAGGACGTGGCGGCACTTGTCCGGCCAAGTGGTCAAAGTTCACCACAGACACTTTGAGTTTCAGGTGTCACTATAAATATCCAGCCTGCGCCAACCAACGGGCGGAGGGCCAACCATCACGTCCCTCCAGATTGATAATAAATAGCCTACAGGCGCTATATAGGCTGCAACGTACAAAAATAAAAATAAAAATAATAAATAAAATTAAAATAAAAAAACAAATTTAAGAAAAGCTGAAGGTGTGTGAATCCCTGATGGAGGTGGATCCCAGGAAGGTGGCTGGTGGATGGGTGGAAGAGCTTACAGGAAGGTGGAAGTGGTGGTAGCAGTAATGCCTTCCTGCCTGAGCCGTGTAATAGTGTGGGTATATATCCTCCTTAAGGGGAGCAGCGCCCCCGCATCTGTATCTCGCCCCCAACACCATGCGTGTACACAGGGCAGCAGTGAGACCACCGTGCGGACCATGGCGGATAGCTGGGGATGTAAACAGGAAAAAAGTCACAAATAGGGGGGTAAATGATTGGAATGGACTCCGTAGACAGGTAGGGTTTGTGCGGAGTCATTAGAGAGCTTTAACCCCCTTTACGCCAGATCTTTGCTTTGCTATAAAAAAAATCGTACGTTTTTTAGCCATAAAATTACGAAAAGTAGCTAAATATACCATTTCAGTTAGTGGGCAAGGATACTAAACAGGTCTATAAATAAAATATTGCTTATAACCACTGAAAATCGTCTAATGGGACCCAAATTACAATGGAAATTACGTTCTGGGGCTCAAGGGGTTAAAAGAAGGCAGAACATTCATGGATGGGGATGAAAGGTGGATGTAGTAATGGTTGTAACGTGTTAAGTAGCAGGAACTACCAACTTGTAGGTCTCGCGGTTTTCGTAGCTTCATTATTTTTATGTTCTTATGTTCTTATGTAATAGGGGGAAAAGAGGTGCCATGTAGTAGTGCCATTAGCAGCAGTAATACATATAAGTAATAATGGGTCTGTACCTATGGGGGGTGGGTATAAGGAGTGGTATGATCCAAATATCTGGTGACATACATAAATAATGGTAATAACAACTGTAAAATATTAGCTCCCTCCCTCGACACAGCGTGGACAAGACCATGGTGAATGACAGAGAAAAGAAGAGAGAGAGAGAGAGAGAAAAGAGAGAGAGAGAGAGGAGAGAGAGAGAGAGAGAGAGAGAGAGGAGAATTAACTTATCTATTCGCCATGGCACTGTAACTATGGGGGGGGGGGTATAGTCAGAGCTGAGCAGTATTTAAATACATTTGTATTAAATACGTATTTAAAAAACATTTGTGTATTTAGAAATGTATTTATAAATACATTGGTTGTCATGTATTTAAATACAGTATTTAAATACTTTTATGAGTATTTAAATACATTGTATTTAAATACATATAATATAAAATGTAAATACTTTTTTATCAGTTAATTTGGCCATAAACCCGCCTAACTGTCTGGCAACCCTGAGTTATAGTACAGGACCGGTATTAAACCCAAAAAGATCATAGTTAAGAATTTATCATAGCTGGACAAAATGGCCATTTAGTCACAAATGGCTGGCGGATATCATAATGTGGGGGGACATCAAACCGCGCGGAGCTAAGAGGGTTTACCGAGTTCTAGCCGACTATGATAACGCCCCGCGCTATGATAAACTTTCTTGCTGCAACAGGCGGACACAAAACAGCCTCAGTGAAGGAATATTCCCCCCATAGGGAGTGTTGGTGAGCTGAGGATGCCAAACTGATTAGAAATACGAGTAGACCCTGTGGGGCTATGTCCTCACCAACTTGTACAACAGCTTTAGATCGAAAACATCGCCATTGGCAACTTGTCCCGTTTTACACGATACTGCTCAAACGGTCATCTATAGTCGAAATAGTTCAGAAATAGTCAAATTTTTGTACTTTTATATGAAAATTTAATAAAAAGTGAAAAAATTGGTCTAAATGAGTATTATAATAAGCTAACATTGAATGCATGATAGAACAAGACAGCTGTGATGCCTTCCTGTTTGAGAAGGATTAGATTGGCAGCCCTGTAAGCTTTTTTCAGAAATCATGTGCACTGAAAAACCTTGTTACTTTGCCATGGTGTATTTAACAATAAAATAAATAATAATAAAATATAATAATAAATAATAATAAAATAATAATAATAATAATAATAATAATAATTTTATTATCGCCCGGAGGCATACGGACAAAAAACGCAACAACAACAAGACAAGGATTTAACTTAAGTACTAGAGCAAAAAAACCAACATAGTATAGGCACATTAGGGGACATAGTATCAAAGTGCATATTAAACATAGGGTATACATACATGGACCCTGTGCTACCCCACATTCTGCACAAACAGCAGACCCAGCCACCGCTGTTGTATAGGTCCACATACATACATTGAGACGTGAGAACTGCGAGGATCACATTCTCCCTCGCTGTGGGGAAAAACACTTTTTTCCCCGGAGCTCCCCGGAGGACCTGTGGCGGCCTCTGTCACGGCCAAGTGGTCCACAGTTCCCACAGACACTTTGAGTTTCAGGTGTCACTATAAATATCCAGCCTGCGCCAACCAACGGGCGGAGGGCCAACCATCACGTCCCTCCAGATTGATAATAAATACCCTACAGGCGCTAATAGGCTGCAACGTACAAAATAAAAATAAAAATAATAAAAAAAAATTAAAATAAAAAAAAATTTAAGAAAAGCTGAAGGTGTGTGAACCCTGATGGAGGGGGGATCCCAGGAAGGTGGCTGGTGGATGGGTGGAAGAGCTTACAGGAAGGTGGAAAGTGGTGGTAGCAGAAATGCCTTCCTGCCTGAGCCGTGTTAATAGTGTGGGGTATATATCCCTCCTTAAGGGGAGCAGCGCCCCCGCATCTGTATCTCGCCCCCAACACCATGCGTGTACACAGGGCAGCAGTGAGACCCACCGTGCGGACCATGGCGGAATAGCTGGGGATGTAAACAGGAAAAAACTGTCACAAATAGGGTGGTAAATGATTGGAATGGACTCCGTAGACAGGTGTTAGTGCGGAGTCATTAGAGAGCTTAACCCTCACGCCCAGATCTTTGCTTGCTATAAAAAAAATCGTACGTGTTAGCCATAAAATTCCCGAAAAGTAGCTAAATATACCATTCAGTTAGTGGGCAAGGATACTAAACAGGTCTATAAATAAAATATTGCTTATAACCACTGAAAATCGTTAAGGGTACCCAAATTACAATGGAAATTACTTTCTGGGTCTCAAGGGGTTAAAAGAAGGCTAAAATACATTCATGGATGGGGATGAAAGGTGGATGTAGTAATGTGTAACGTGTTAAGTAGCAGGAACTACCACTTGTAGGTCTCGCGGTTCTTGTAGCTTCATTATTTTCTTATGTTCTTATGTTCTTATGTAATAGGGGGAATAGAGGTGCCATGTAGTAGTGCCATTAGCAGCAGTAATACATATAAGTAATAATGGCTCTGTACCTATGGGGGGTGGGTATAAGGAGTGGTATGATCCAATATCTGGTGACATACATAAATAATGGTAAAAAACTGTAAAATATTAGCTCCCTCCCTCGACACACGCGTGGACAAGACCATGGTGAATGACAGAGAGAGAGAGAGGAGAGGAGAGGAGAAGAGGAGGAGAGAAGAGAGAGAGAGAGAGGGAGAGAGAGAGAGAGAGAGAGAGAGAGAGAGAGAGAGAGAGAGAGAGAGAGAATTAACTTATCTATTCGCCATGGCACTGTAAACTATGGGGGGGGGGGTAGTAGTCAGAGCTGAGCAGTATTTAATACATTTGTATTTAAATACGTATTTAAATACATTGTGTATTTGGGAAATGTATTTATAAATACATTGGTTGTCATGTATTTAAATACAGTATTTAAATACTTTTATGAGTATTTAAATACATTGTATTTAAATACATATAATATAAAAATGTAAATACTTTTTTATCAGTTAATTTGGCCATAAACCCGCCTAACTGTCTGGCAACCTGATGTTATAGTACAGGACCGGTATTACCAAAGAGATCATAGTTAAGAACGTTTATCATAGCTGGACAAAATGGCCCATTTTAGTCACAACTGGCTGGCGGATATCATAAATTGTGGGGGGACTATCACAAACCGCGCGGGAGGGGTAAGAGTGGGTTCACCGAGTTCTAGCGCGACTATGATAACGGCCCCGCGACTATGATAAACTTTCTTGCTGTCAACAGGGCCGAGACACAATAACAGCCTCAGTGAAGGAAATATTCGCCCACATAGGGATGTGTTGAGTGAGCTGAGTGATGCACAGCTGATTAGGAAATACCGAGTAGACCGTGTGAGGGCATATTGTTCCTCACCAAAACTTTGTACAAACAGCTTTTAGATCGAAAACATCGCCATCTGGCAACTCTTGTCCCGGTTTACACAGATACTGCTCAACGGTACATCTATATGCCTTATTTTCGGGAATGAATTACTACATTACTCTCTGTGTCACTGCCCTAAACATTTTTATAAACATAAGGAAGAAGTATCAATCCATAAAAACGTGGTCAAAGGATGAATTTACTGATTATATAACCATTTTAAAGAAACAATGACGCTATATATAGCAGACGCCTATGATAAAAAATTGTGCTAGATTCCAAAACTTATGATAAATGGCGTATGATAAAAAATTATGATATCAAGAGTAATGATACATTTCTGTCATAGTTCGTTATGGCAATAGAAAGTGCAGGAAGGAGCAGGAGTGGTTTGAGGCTTGTGTTGCCCCTCGACCCACGCCACCTGGCGCTCTCGGCCCCGGGTTTGACAAGTTGGAGACGAACAGGGGCAGCTCGGGTTCCATGCGTGGTGGTGACCTGAGCAATTGGGGCACTTGTGTGTCACTGCTCTTTGGCCTTGTATTTCGTAAGGCAGGCATTTGTTTCGTGGGAGCCACTGCAGATTCCGCACACAGTTGTTCTTGTGCAGGACGCTTGGTGATGGCCAAAGCGTTGGCATCTGAAGCATCGAAGTGGCTCTGGCGTGTAGGGGCGCAGGTAGTACGTACCCCAGTTTCCGAGCGACAGGGAAGAAGGGAGGGGTCTGCGAATGGTCACTAGGACCTGCCGAGTGTCCTCATTCGAGCGTGAAGTGAAGCACCTGGTGGCTTCTTCCACCTGCGGATGGCGGTTTTAGCAGGGACAGTGGCATGCGAATGGGGTAACCCATGATCACGCCTTTTTGTTGTTTGAGTTGCAGCGTCGATTTTCAGGACTTTCACCTGAGCTTCTGGATTGGAAGCGATAGCATAGAGCTGCAGGAATGTTTCTTCGTTCTTGGGTACAAGGACTGAACTGCCGTCCTTCCCCACAAGGTTCTCATTAGTTAAGCTGGGTAGCATTCCTTCAGGGCTGCTACAGCATCGTAGCTTGTCTGAAACCGTCTTGCTGTACAATACGAAAGGCTGGGTAGGTGGACTGTAGAGGTATTGTACGAGGGACCGAGAACTGACGGGCGGAATTGTGCTGACTTGCCGGGGGGATGGTAGTTTCCCGACCCAGCTGGAGATTGGGGCGGGGACGCAGGGGCCCTTCGCCTCTTATTTGCGCGCACGGTGGTGAAGCCGTCTTCATCAATGTCCATGGCAGTGTCACTAACAGGTGTGGATTTTTTTGGCCTTTTAGGGGCAGGCTCGGGAAAGTTGGCAAGCTTCCCTGAAGGGGGAGAGCCGTCGCTAGAGGAGGAGAGGAAAACGCATACGCTCGGAGGGCGCACGTGCTGGAGGGCTACCCGCAGGTGTTGGTAGGCGAGCCCTGGCACCTGGAGGCTCTGGCTCCGAGCTCAGAGGCCCTGCACTTCCCTCCTTTCCCGAACACTTCCCGCTTTTCTTGGTTTTTTTATTTTTCATGGGGTAGATGTGGTTTTTTTCTCATTCATCTCTCTCTCTCTCTCTCTCTCTCTCTCTCTCTCTCTCTCTCTCTCTCTCTCTCTCTCTCTCTCTCTCTCTCTCTCTCTCTCTCTCTCTCTCTCTCTCTTAATCTTATTTTCTACTGCTTCCTTTTTCTTTTAATTCTTTCCTTTTTATACTTTTCTTGTCCTTTTTATCGATTTTTATTTCTCATTTTTTTAATTACTGTTAATCACCGCAATTTACGGATCACCTGAAGATCCGTCACCCCAGAGTTTGGCAGGGTGACGGTTCTTCAGGTGGGATATCCTGGGGTGACGGTTCTTCAGGTGGGGTCAAGACCTGACCTGACTTCACCTTCCAAGTGAGGTCAGGTCAAATAGGTAAAAGGGAGGAGTCATAACCTCTAGTCAGGTAGGAGGACTATAAAAGTAAGTGGGCTAAAAAAAAAAGTCATAGGAGTCAGTGGACCCTGGCACGCAATATCTTCCAAACTATAGCGTCCTGCCACTGTTGTGTGATGATTCCACTATAGTTATCCGGTGGCTTCAACAAAACAGACTTTTAAAGCGTGAAGTGGTGTGATACTTGTGATAACTGGATGAATTGGACAAAATATTCCAGATCGAAGGATAGTTTTCTGTGGAAATGGCAAACAAAAGACTGCCTGAAGTATAAATCCACGAAATAAATGTACTGTATTTTGGAATACTGAGTAAAGTATAATGTATTTTGCATTTTGGAACACTGTATATTACTCTTAATGTTTTCTTTAAACTTTCACAAAAAGATGCATAACAGAAAGGAATATATTTGTTATCCTAATTTTATAAATTACATTCACTGTGGGCTGAGGTGACGGATCTTCAGGTGGGATATCCTGGGGTGACGGATTTTCAGGTGGGATATCCTGGGGTGACGGATCTTCAGGTGGGATATCCTGGGGTGACGGATCTTCAGGTGGGATATCCTGGAGTGACGGATCTTCAGGTGGGATATCCTGGGTGACGGATCTTCAGGTGGGATATCCTGGGGTGACGGATCTTCAGGTGGACATTCTGGGGTGACGGATCTTCAGGTGATCCGAATTTACTTTTACTTATTTCACTTGCATACCTACTATAACTATACTTTCACTACTACTACTACTACTACTACTACTACTACTACTGCTACTACTACTAATACTACTACTACGACTACTAAGTACTACTACCACCACCACCACTACTACTACCACTACTACTACCACCACTACCACTACTACTACTACTACTACTACTACTACTACTACTACTACTACTACTACTACTACTACTACTACTACTACCACCACCACCACCACTACTACTACCACCACCACTACTACTACTACTACCACCACCACCACCACTACTACTACTACTACTACTACTACTACTACTACTACTACTATTACTACTACTACTACTACTTTTACCTGTCACTTTACTTAAGGCGTATTTTGTCCATGCCCTTGGAAGTAAAATTTTACTTATTTAAGCTCCGCCCACTTATTTTTTACTCTTTTGCGTGCACAGAAAACTGAGCAGATACACTCCCGGCAGCGATATTTTACTCTTTTCCTGTAAAATTATACAGTCGTGGGTGTGGGTGGTGGTTTCAAGAGCCTGGCCAATCAGATCGCGCGCATGAGAAAATCTTATCAAAACTCCTCCCGTAAATGTTTCTCTTTTCGTTTAATTCTCATCCAATTCAACATTCATTACATGCGCACGACATGCAAAGGATACTGTATTTAATTAAGTGTAGGTAAGGAGTAGTAAGGAGTAGAGTAGGTGACTCTTAACAGGTAAGAAGTCACAAATATTAAAATTCTCCAGCGACGTCTGGGAACAAATTTCCCAATCCCTCGAATTTTTCAATGTGTCCGAATCTTCGTTGATGCTTGCTGGCTTAGCACCAAAACTGGTGTATTATTGCTATAGTATAGTCAAATACTTAAAATATATTCATGCGTGATATTACATTTGCAATAGAAATGTATAAATTTGGTATATATGTTATATCACACAAAAATAAAGCCTTTTAGAGAACCTATCGCAGGGCACGAATACGAAACATTTCATCAGTCTGATTCAGCTCCAACACGGTAGGAAGGTCTCTGTGTGTAACCCACGGGCCACCACACACCCACCACCACCAGGCACCCACCCGCCCACCACACCCACCCACCCACCACCCGCCCACCACACACCCATCACACACCCACCCACCACACGCCCATAAAACAATTAGATATCGATGTGTAATACAGACAATCACGCTACTACTCTTTGCTGTGCCTTCAATAATGTCAACCTTAACGATGTTCCTTGAGCCTCTGTAAGAGGTAATGAAGTGTACGACACTTTTACTCTCGGCAACATCAAGAAAGAGCTTTGGCAGCGCTACAATCGTATTTTGTGATGGCAAGCAGGGGCGGAGCTTAAATAAGTATAATTTTACTCCGGAAGGACACTACAAAATACGCTCTTAATACTTTCCTACAATTATATTTCCTACTATAGTCAGTTTTTCTCCTACTTAAATTTTATGTAGTAGGAAAGAGAGGCAGGGAAGAACGCGGGGATTTCCAGATGAGGAGAGAGAGAGAGAAGAGAGAGAGAGGAGAGGAGAGGAGAGAGAGAGAGAGAGAGAGGAGAGAGGGGAGAGAGAGAGAGGAGAGAGAGAGAGAAAACAGAAAAAAATGTCGGTGGGAGGGAGAAGGAAATGGAAGGAGGTAGAGAGAATACAAAGGAATACAAAGTAAACACAAACAGCAACAGACCGATAGGTCCTACAAGACTGTTTGCTTTAACTACACTACACTAACTAGATAATAAGAGAGAAAGATAGGAAGTAGAAGGCTCCTCCCCACCCACCCACCCCTCCAGCCGAAGCTGGCCGGAAAAGAAGTGATACCATGCAATATAGAAAAACTGTGAGAAGGAGGAGGAATACAAGGAATACAAAAGGAAACACAAACAGCAACAGACCGATAGGTCCTTACAAGACTGTTTGCTTAACTATACTACACTAACTAGATAATAAGAGAGAAAGGATAGGAAGTAGAAGGCTCTCCCCACCCACCCATCCTCCAGCCGAAGCGGGCCCGGAAAAGAAGTGATACCATGGGGGAGGAGGAGGAGGAGGGAGGAGGGAGGAGGGGGAAAGGAGGGAGGAGGAGGAGGAGGAGGAGGAGGAGGAGGAGGAGGAAAAAGTAGGAGGAGGAGGAGGAAGAAGAAGAAGAGGAGGAGGAGGAGGAGGAGGAGGAGAGAGGAACTCTGTTCCTGACGTTGAGGTCACCTTAGGGCAACGGTCGGCAACCTGCGGCTCCGGAGCCACATGCGGCTCTTTCAAGAGGCCTGTGCGACTCCTGCCACCTACTTAATTAAAAGTGTCCAAATTACCGTTGAAAAAAATAAGAGATAAAATACAGGCCTAGATAGCCGCAGCACAACAGTGTGTGTGACCAGGTCCTAGGTCTCTAGGGAAATATTAGGATGAATTATTGTACTTATTATTTATTAACTTGTAGCCCTACTTGTTCGTCATTTCCATTCATAATGTACACTGCGGCTCCATCAGTACTGCTGCCCTGCCAAGTTTGAAGAAACTGGCTCTCCTCGAATTCTGGCTTGCCGACCTCTGCCTTAGGGGGAGGGAGAGAGGGAAGGAGAGGAGGAGGAGGAGTGGGAGATGAGGGAGGGAAGAGAGAGGTGGGAGGGAAGGAGAGAGGAGAGGAGGGAGGGAAGGAGAGAGGAGAGGAGGGAGGGAAGATTTGATTTTGATACATTTATTAGGACAAAAGTACATACAGACACATAGTGCTAAGGTCTATTTAAGAGACACCATGAGAGGGATATGCCTTTTGTCCCAAAGGACGGGGGTGCCTGGCAGTCCCCGCCCTGGGGCATACTGATCACACGTACATTACTAAACACTGCATCAATGTGATAAGAATGACTTACATAAAAGTTAGGCGTCCAGCATTGTACATAAATATACCTACCTTTACTTTACCATCTATAACATACTGTTGTTTTCTTTATTTTTTAATCTATATCTTTACTATGAGTATCCCATATATAGATATATACAGACATACATATACATATACATACATATATTACAATACATATAATATAACATATACGCACACATAAACATACACATATACACACACATGAGCAGATGTAGTTTATACATACATCATACATACACACATACATACACATATGCATACGCACACATATATACACATGCATACATAATACGCATACACACATAACACATACAGACAAACATACACATACGTATACATACATACACATGTTCGCACACAGCATAATATACACGCAACATACACACACATATACATTCACATATACATACACAGATGTACATATACACACATACATGCATATACAGACATATACATACATACATACATATACCCACACCCACACATACACATATACACACATATGCATACTCACATATATATACTATTGCTTTATTATCCATATCTACTATATCTACTATTTTGCCGTTCCCACTTATCCTGATCCCATAAGACGCTGGAGGTGGTTTTCCGTAATGCCGCATCAACCTGACCGTTGTTTGTCATCCAGATAACTTGGTCCGTGACATTATCTATATCGGGATGTCTGAAAGTTCCCAAAGTGGACACTGCAGTATGTAATGTTGCAAGGTGTGGGACCTGAGTTGTGGCATAATCTACATTTTTTGTCGTCCTCGGGCACGTTCATCCCCAGTTCCCAGTAAAAGGGGGACCCCAAACTAAGTCTCGTGAAGACTGTGTCTTTCATTTAGTTCTGTGTTTGCCGTATGAGAAGTGTGTCTGCAGTGAAACCCTTTGTATAGTGTGCCATGAGCGGATGGTTGGATTTGTTTCCATCCTGTTTGTCAGTGTCGTTTTGAATGTCCCTAATCTGAGTCTTGACTGTCTCATGGACCAGTGTGCCCTGGATATCTACTGAGCCCCTGCACGTTGCCTGCTTGGCGATTTTCATCCCCCCTTTTCTTTGAGAGTTATCCCTACATGGGAGGGCACCCAAATGAAGGTCACGGATCTACCTGTCCTTTCAATGCCCTGCAAAATACCCCATACACTCGTTCACTATCTCTAAAAAAACAGGGTGTGGAACCCTGAGGGATTCCAGAGCTCCCTGCTGTCTACATAAAAATATGTGTCCCCAACACCCACCCTTTGGGACTTTCCAAGGCCAAGGAGTATGGCAGAGAGCTCAGCCTGAGTGGAGGAAAATAGCATCAGACAGTCTAAAAGCATGATGGGTGCCCGTGCCCACGCCATGTACATCATACTGCCTCCACCAAAATACCACCCCCGGCCCTGCCACTCTCCAATGACAGACCCGTCACACCCACACGTGTGTACTGTTCGCCTGCAGAAAGGTGAAAGTTTCCCAAGAAAATGTATTTAAGTTCATGTGGAGCGTACATGTGCTTTTTCTTATCCAGTGGCGATATTATTATGGTTACTGTGTGTTCTGCCACGGGGGGCCCCCTCTTATGTCGTCCTGTGTTTCACAGCTGTTCATCAGGTCATACCTATCTATATCTGCCACTAGTGTAGCAAAAAAATCCTCTCCGGCCTGTTTCCTAAAGTTTGTGAGCCCAGAAAAGTCCAGTGGTGACACTATCAACTAATGTGGCCCCTCCCTGGCCCTCATATTGCCTTACGGCAGCTGCCGAGTTAACTTGGGAGACCTGTCTTTGAGAGCAGGGAGGCTGAGTTCCATTCTCATGCAGTCTACCATCGCATTTTTAGGCAGTTTAGGTTTGATCCTCATGGCAGTGTTTGTAGCTTCTCAAGTTTTCCATCCTTCCGAGCCAAAGCAAGAGAGGACAGGACTAGCATAATCTATTAAAGACCTGATAGTGCTGATGTACATGGTCCTCAGACAGGAACTCCGACACCATTCCCACTCCAGGCTAAGCTTTCATGGGTTGGAGTCGCGCCCTACACTGCGTTACCAGGTGGGTCAGCTCCGCCTCTTTACTATCAGCTGAGTATCCTACATACATTCCCAGGTACTTACAGGATCTCACTTTGCAACGTTTTTGTTGTTGCGGTTAGGTGTATGTCCCCAACTGCTCGACATTGAAACTTTGTCTTTTCCTCATTTAACACGAGACCATTCTGGGTCACAATCGTGAACTTGTCTAGGGCAATTTGCATTACGTAAATCTTACTCTGAAGGAGGATGTCGTCAGCGTAAATCACCCGCATTTACATTGTGAGATAGCTCTAAGGAACCCACTTTATTCATCAAAAATATTGAATAGCATAGGGCTAATACACCACCTTGAGGAGTTGCCAAGAAGTAAATGCTTTCTGGTCAGATAAAGGAACCCTGAAACAGGACTCTCGCCTTCCTGCCATGGAGATAATCGCCTATCAGTGGAGGAGCCTGCCCCCCACACCCATAGTAGCAAGTTCATGCAATATACTTCACCCATGGCCTTGTCAAGGCGCCTTTAGGTCTATAAAGACGCGGCAGTAATCAGCCTCATGGGATAAACAGCTTATAACAGCATCAGCTGTTCCCTTCCCCTTAATGAAACCAAAAAAGATTATCGCTGATGTCATCGCCCCACTCTATACATTAATCTCCCAAAAAGGACTCTCTCCCTACATTTAGAAAAGCATGTTGTTATTGATATCGGTCTATAGCCTCCACTGACCTTTGGGACAGGGATTATGATCGCCTCTTCCATGCTTTGGGCAGCCTCCCTTCCAAAACTCATGTTAAATAGTCGTAACAGTGGTCCGTCGTGTATACTAGCTAAGCAGTTAAGTATTTCATAGGTAATACCATCAGCTCCTGGAGCAGTAGATTTCCGTTTTTTATGGCTCGCAACAATTCATCCTGAATAATATCCACATTGTTTCATCTCCCCCGTTTAGGGCAGTGAGGATAGAGGGTTCTCTCAACCTCCCATTCTCCTACCGCATCGTTTACAGTCTGAGGAAAGACTGGCAGCACTAGCCTCATATGCCCACTTTGTTATAAGCTCATTTTCTACCTTTCTGGGGGTTTGGGGGTGCCACAAAGCTGGCTCTCTTCCCCCTGACTTTGTTAACTGCCCCATATTTTAGGGACGTTATTACAATCACCCAATTGTTTGCAAATTGCTTTTCCCGTACTCGCCGCGTGTTTCCTTCCTCATGGTCCCCAATATTTAGCTGTCTTAGGAGTGTGTCCCTGGTAGCAGCATCCGCCCAGATTCTACCCATTTTTTATGCGCCACCCGTAACATTCGCGTGTGTTTCCTGCAACGCTTTGTGTATGGATACTGTTTAGCCTTGACTTTGTGTACCCTTTTTTTTGTTGCGCGCTGATTACGTGATTATCACAAAGAACTGTCTCAATAGCGCAAGCCATGTCATGATAGAATTTATCAATGCAGGTTGGACGATAATTAGCATACCAGGTGAGATTTTTATATAAAGGGTCAACCTTACCTTTGGCAAAGCAGACGCTTCGTCATAGTATACCTTTCTTTTTGTTAAAGGTAGTCTGATCCCGATAGCAAAGTGATCAATCAGCAGATCACGGGTTACGTTACTAATGCCAGGCGCCCCCTGGTGGTTAACTAGCAAGGTAATCGAGTCGCCCTCCTGTATGTGCGTTGCTTCTTGGGGGGCCCAGTAACGGGCTTGAGGGAAGTCACTCAAGAACTGAACCAAGCGTGTACCGTTAACATTAGTTTTCCCTCCCGATTCTAGTGACCTGTGCCTGGCATTGAGATCCCCAGCCACCAGCGTCACGACACCCGGAATATGGGATCAGGAAGAGCAGTCACACCAAAGCCAATTCTGGACACATACAAATTGATCACATTCATAAAAACAATCCTGAAAATGAACTTCAACACAGACACTCTCAATACCATCCTTTTTGTCAGGAGCCCTCCAGAAGCACGGACGGAATAGTGCTCTTTACATAAGTGGAGACGCCCCTTTCACCCACCGAGGCCTGGAGGTGATGCCCTACGTAACCATTTTGCTTTAAAGGGGTGTCCCACATTTATCCCCGGTCTCCGCAGAAGTATTATGTCGGTGTTGTTGTGTGACATAGCAGTGTACATCAGCAATTCTGCTAGAGGTGAGAGATCGAACATTCCAAGAGAGCACTGTGAGGCTATTTACTTCCATCTTCCAAATCAATGTCCGGCTCACCTGTCAATATGTTCTCCATCAGCGTGGCAAACGTAGCCATTTGTTTCTGTATTAACATCCAAGCCTTAATAATCTTTTCTTTTCCGTCGTCACTATCCTTACATTTTTCTAAGGAACCTTTGAAATTAGTAATGCACTGAGTACTGAACATATGGCTGTGTGGGGTTTTTTCCTTTTCTTTTATTTGTGCCGTGAACTGTGTTGCAACGGTGTTTTCCTCAGCTCGCACACTGGACGCAGAGCATGAACATGTTTTGCTTTCAGCTCTGCTCTCTCCACCGCTTACACCACTTTCTGTACCCTCCACACTACGGGCCTCACCCCTTACAGAGGACTCATTACCAAACACGTCACTATTTTCACATATAAT
Organism: Chionoecetes opilio; assembly: GCA_016584305.1. Lineage (NCBI taxonomy): Eukaryota > Metazoa > Arthropoda > Malacostraca > Decapoda > Majidae > Chionoecetes > Chionoecetes opilio. Next base: position 462,882 of record JACEEZ010022645.1, read on the forward strand.
ATTGTTAACCGCACCCGCAGCAGAGGAGGGAAGAGAGAGGTGGGAGGGAAGGGAGAGGTGGGAGGGAAGGGAAGGGAGGGGAGGACGAGGCAAAGTAGGAAAATTTTGCGTAGAGAGAGAGAGAGAGTTCAATTCAATTCAATTCAATTTTATTTACACAGGGTAGTGGTTATTACATACATATTAAAATAAAACAAATATATACAATATATACAAAGCTAATAGAAAGTACTTAAATTTATCAGTAAAGTAAGGGGTTTATTCTGTGGCTATGTGGTCATAAATTACAATGATGAATAAGGCCAGTCTTGAATTTAGATAATGTTACTGCAAGTTTTATGTGGTTGGGCAGAGCATTCCACAGTGTTGGGCCCAAAACCTTTAGTGATCGGGCCCCTGTGTCAGTCTTGAAGCGTGGTATATATATATTATCATTCTGCCTCGTGTGTTCCCTAGTGACATCAGATACCTTTTCATAGTCACAGAACCATTCAGGATAAACTATAAATAGGGACTTATATACATGTACTAATACATCAAATTCATGTTTCTGTCCTATTCTGAGCCACTTTAGTTCTTCATAAGCTGGAGACACATGGTCGTACTTCCTCAGGCCACCAACAGCGACCCGGGCTGCAAAGTTTTGTAATTTTGGGCTTTAGCTTTTTGTGTCTTGTTTGTTGTACCCCAAATTTTTATGCAATAATTAATGCTACTTAACACTAATGATTCTATGCATATTTTTCTTGCCTTTTTATTTAAGAGTCCGCTTACTCTGTTCACACCTATCAGTGTGCCCATTACCTTTCTCTTGACTTCATTTAGGTGAACTTCAAAATTCATATATTGGTCAAAGTGTAGGCCTAAATTTTTTACACTCGTGCTTGGGATGATAGCAGTGTCATACATACGTACAACAGTATCATTAGGAATTTGTGATATTAATTGGTTATTCCCTATAAAAATACATTGGGTTTTCTTAGCGTTAAGTAGTAGACCGTTTCTTAGGAAATATTGTTGTACAGCATGAAGAGATGCTTCCGTCTTGGTTATAACTTATAAGTGTTTTCCCAGATGCTTAGACAATCAGTAGAAGAGAGATGACGAGAGAGAGAGAGGGAGATCCCCTGACGGAGGAGAGAGAGAGACGGAGAGATCAGAGAGAGGCTATGAGAGAATGAGAGTGCTTACACATTCACTTTATGCCGGATTGTGTAGCGATTTAGTTATTATACTGTTTTTTTAAGTAAGAATGCTTGTGTGTCTACGCTCTGTGTGTTACTGTGTGTTGTGTGTCCGCCCACCCCCCCCACGTGGGCTGTGTGTGGTCTATAACAGATTTCACCAGCTTCATAACAATAATTTTCCTTGGCGTTAGGCAGCTTCCTGGACTATTTCTTCCTCTCTTCCCCCCCTCTCTCTATCTTCTCTCTCTCTCTCTCTCTCTCTCTCTCTCTCTCTCTCTCTCTTCTCTCTCTCTCGATCTATCTCTCCAAAACAACAGTGCAATTGTATCATAGCAATCATTATGTATGGTTGTTATTATTACTATAATTATTATTCCATTTATTACACTACTTCTCAAACATTCCATTCAAAACAGTTACGCGTGTTTTTATTATTGTCCAAGCGCGTGATTTCGCTCGCTGGACTACTATTCAGCCCGGAAAATCAGGTGTATAATAGGCTGTAAAAGTTCCTCTTCACGTACAAGCTGACTACTTTTGTGGGAGACAAACTCACGTACGCACAGAGCCCCATCCCCCACCCCTACACAGGCGAAAGAAGAAATTTGTGCGCAGAAGTTATATTTCGTCTCTTACTCAATTGTACTAGTCCAAGCGAGAGCGAAGCGGAGCATTTTACCATTTGCTAAAAAATTCAACATATATTGTGCCTGGAGACTTAGTGGGAGTGGCGAAATTAATGCATTAGTGCAATGAAAAATAAATGTGTTGTAATCCTCACAACAAACCAGTGTCTGAGGAGGACTGAGGCTCTGAGCGTCGCGCTCACCCGTTACCCACAACCAACACCACCACCACTACACCAACAACACCACCACCACCACCACCCACACCCACACCACCACCCACCACACCACCACCACCACACCACACCCACCACCACTACATCATAATGTCAACCTTAACGATGTTCCTTGAGCCTCTGTAAGAGGAATGAAGTGTACGGACACTTTTAATCTCGGCAACATCAAGAAGAGCTTTGGCCAGCGCTACAATCGTATTTGTGATGGCAAGCAGGGGCGGAGCTTAAATAAGTATATTTACTCGGTAAGGACACTACAAAATACGCCTTTAATACTTTCCTACAATTATATTTCCTACTATAGTCAGTTTTTCACCTACTTTAATTTTTATTGTAGTAGGAAGAGAGGCAGGGGAAGAACGCGGGGATTTCCAGATGAGAGAGAGAGAGAGATGAAGCGAGAGAGAAGAGAGAGAGAGAGAGAGAGAGAGAGAGACCAGAGAGAGATCGAGAGAGGAGAGAGAGAGGAGAGAGCAGAGAAGAGAAACAGAAAAAAATGTCGGTGGGCAGGAGAAGGAACTGGAAGGAGGTAGAGAGAATACAAAGGTAATCCAAAGGGAAACACAAAACAGCAACAGGACCGATGGTCCTTACAAGACTTTTTGGTTTTAAAAACTACATACACTAACTAGATAAAAGAGAGAAAGGATAGGAAGTAGAAGGTCCCCCACCCCCCATCCCCCCACCCCGAAGGGGCCCGGAAAAGAAGGAATACAAAGGAATAAAAAGGAAAAACACAAACAGCAACAGCCCGATAGGCCTTTACAAGCTTTTTGCTTTAACTCACTACAAACTAGAAATAAGAGAGAAAAGGATGGAAGAAAAAGGCCCTCCCCCCACCACCCACCCCCTCCAGCCGAAGGGGCCCGGAAAAAAAGAAGTGATACCAGCAATATAAGAAAAACTGCAGGAATTTTGGAGGGAAAGTTGAAAGCGGAATTAGGCTAATACTACTATTTTTTGGGGGGTAGGTTTAGTGTTTGATAGATGGGTCATTTTATGTGTGTTTGTAATGGGTGAACACATGTGGCAGGTTCAAGGGGGGGGGCGGCACCCTGCCTGGCGCTTTTTGGAGGCAGAGGCAATCAGGCCCAGCTCCGTCAACCACTGGGATTGGTATTTTCCAGAGGCGCCCGTACACTAAAATCCCGAGGGATGGAAACCAAAACCCTTTTTAAATTCAGGACCCTAACTGAACCAAACAGCCCGTCAAGGCGGAGAGTAGTAGGGTAACCTTTAACTGGGGTATCTGGGGTGTTTTGGTTAAATTTTAGGGGTTTATAGGGGGAATTCGGGGGGCGCAGCCTGCTGGGTTTTCTTGGGAGCCAGCTTACCATAAAAAGGCTCCAGCTCCGTTTCAATCCATGCGGTAGGCATTTCCAAGTAGGACCCCCGTCCCCACTTCAATCCCCCCCTCAGCAGTGACCCCCTGGTAATAAATCCCGATGGGGTCATAACTACAGGGCCCTTACTGAACCCACCCCCGTACAGGCAAAAGTTGTAGTAGGGACTTTACTCGGGGCGTCTGAGCGTGTGGGAGGGGTTTGTAGACGCGATTTGCAATTTTTTCCCAATGAGAGTAATTTTTCAGACCCCGCAAATTAAAATTTATTTTTCCCGGGAGATAACAGTGACAACCGGGGATTTGATATGAAATATTATCGAGGCGATTTTTTAAATGATTCTTGTATTTGATTTTTACACGACTGCGGAGCCCTTTCCTACTTTTTACAACCCGGGTTTTTGTGAAGAAAACTTTGCTTCGTTCTTTAAAAAAAACCGCCTTTTTTTTTTAAAAGTTTTTTAGTTGATTACCGGTCTAGCGTGAAAAGATTTCTGGGACTAGTTCGTAAATCCTTTAAAAATTTTTTAAGATTTCGATGGGTACCCTTATCCTTGTTTTTTTTAGTGGGAATAAGTTAAGTTCTTTGACCCGATTTTTCGTAGATTTATTTCGCAATCTAGGTATCATTTTTTTTACTCTGCGCTGTATTTTTTCTAGTTTATTAGTCCTTTTTTTAATAAGGTGACCAAACTGCACACAGTATTCTAGATGGGGGCGAAAAACGAGTTAAAAAGAGGAGTAAACTTTTTTAGATTTTAAACTGAAAGTTCGTCCAAAAAGCCAACCAATTTTTTTGAGTTTTACTACCTCTATAATTTGGTTTTTCGGTTTGAGATCTTCGGATTAAACGCCTAAATCTTTTCTTTTTCAACATTTTTAGTGGGAAATCGTTTATACGTAACTTTTAAGGGTTTGTTATTTTCCGTATTTGACTGACATTTGTCAAGGTTGGGAAAAATTTATTGCATGTTTTTGACCATTTGTTAGCGGTTTAAGTCGTTTGTTGAGTTGGCGTGAGATTCGTAGAGGCATAGTTTGTGATTTTTGTGTCTCAGCAAATTCGATATTTCCCGCATGTGATTCCCTCGTCAAAGTAATTTTTTTAATTAAACAGGATAGGGCCGAAAAATGATCCTTGAGGAACACCCCCAAATTTTCAATGGTCCAGTCAGAAAAATTTCCTTTTTTTTCCCCACCCTGTTTACGATTTTAAACCGTTTTCTATCCAATTTTGAAAGTGGGGCCCGTTATACCTGAGCTTTTCTTGCTAATGAGGTTTTGGGAACTTTGCCCAAAGCTTTTTGGAAAAACGAGGGAAATCGTCTACTGCCCCGTGTTGTCGTACATTTTTAAACCCTATTGTAAAAAAAAAAGTAAGTTGAGAGCATGAGGTTTTTTTCTGAATCCATGCTGCGAACTTTTGATTAGTATTTTTTTAAGAACTTAACGATTTTGTCTTTATGGGATTCCATTAATTTTTTCCCGCAACTGATTTAAATGATGGGGGATGTTTTGGGCTGGATTGTTCTTTTTTAAATATGGGGGGAATTTGCTAGTTCCCTTGACGGTACATTTCCCGGGAGAAAAAATTATTAAAAAAGAGGAAAGTGGTTTTATATTTTTTCTTTGCTTCTTTTAAAATGCGTGGGGAAAATTTTGTAGGACCAGGAGCTTTTTTTTTATTTCATGTTATTTAACGCGAGCAAAAGCACATTTTTGAAAGGTAATGAGCTGAAGAAGTACCTTTGTTTGGGTTTGGGATGGGTTGATTTTTGGGTTTTCCCCGTGAAAAGGGTGCAAAAAAGTTTTTTAGAGTATCCCCCATAGATACTTCATTTTCTGTGGTTCGCCCTTTTCCATTTTCCCAAGGCCCTATGGTTTTACGCATTACGTTTTCCCTTTTAAAAAAGCTAAGAATTTTAGGGGTTTTATTTTCTCATTTTGCAAAAGTACTTTAAAATTTTCTTGCTCGTTTAAGAGTTTTTTCGTATTTGTCTAATTTTTGCGGGGTCGCGTTTGTGCTTCATTTTTTGTTCTTTGTTTTTTATTGCAGCTTTTTAGCTGCAAGAAAAAAGGGAAAGGGGGAGGGGGGAGGAGGAGGAGGAGGAGGAGGAAGGAGGAGGAGGAGGAGGAGGGGAAAGAAAAGTAGGAGGAGGGCGGGGGAGGAAGAAAAGTAGGGGGGAGAGGAGGAGGAGGAGGGGGAAAGAAGAAAAAGAGGAGGAGGAGGGGGAGGAGGAGGAGGGGGGAAACCTGTCCGGACTTTGAGGTCCCCTTAGGGCAAGGGGAAAACTGCGGCTCGGACCCCCACATGCGGCCTTTCAAGAGGCCTGTGCGATCTGCCCCCTATAATTAAAAGGTCCAAATTTTACGTTGAAAAAAAAAAAGAGATAAAAAAGGGCCTAGATAGCCGCAGCAAAAGTGTGTTGCCCGGGGTCCTAGGTTCTAGGGAAATTTTGGGATGAATTATTGTACTTATTATTTTTTAAAACTTGTACTTGTTGTCTTTCCATTCAAAATTTTAACTGCGGCCCCATCAGTATGCTGCCCTCCCAAGTTTGAAAAACTGGCTCTCTCAAATTTTCTGGCTTGCGACCTCTCCCTTAGGGGGAGGGAGAGAAGGAGAGAGGGGGAGGGGGGGGAGATGAGGGGGGGAAGAGAGAGGTGGGGGGGAAAGGAGAGAGGAGGGAGGGGGGGAAGGAGAGAGGAGAGGGGGGAGTGAAGAGCGTGGGGGGGGGGAAGGGAGAGGGGGGAGGGAAGGGAAGGGAGGGAGGACGAGGCAAAGTAAAAAAATTTTGCGTAGAGAGAGGAGAGAGGGGAGTGCTTAACATTCATTTTGGATTTTTTTTTATATTAGTTTTTTTAATTTTTTTTGGGGGGGGTGTGTGGGGGTGTGTGTCTCTATACAGATTTCACTTTCATAAAATATTTCCTTGTGCGTGGTTTCCGGAATTTCCCCTCTTTCCCCCCCCCCTTCCCCTTCCCCCCTTTCCTTCTCTCCTCTCTCTTTTTCCTCTCTCTCCCCTCTCTCTTCTCCATAACAACATTTGCTTTGTACATTAGATCTTTATGTATGGTTGTTATTATTACTATAATTATTATTCCATTTTTACAATTTTTTTTATACCATTATTGTTTTTATTATTGTCCAAGCTCGTTTCGCTCGCGGGACACCTATTTCAGCCGAAATCAGGTCATAATAGCTTGTAAAATGTTTCCTCCTTCTTTTGTGACTACTTTTTTGGGGGGGCGGGGTTATACAGGCGCAAAGGAAGAAATTTTGGGGAGGAAAATTATATTCGGGCTTAAAACCCTTGTCCAAGCGAGCGAACGAGCTTTACCATTAGCTAAAATTAATATTGTGCCGGAGAATTAGTGGGAGGCGAAATTAATGCATTTGTGCAAGAAAATAAAATGTGTTTGTAATCTCACAACAACAGTGTCGAGGAGACGAGGCTCTGGGGTCCGTCACCGATCCACCCCCACCACCCCCACCCCTACACCACCAACACCACCACCCCCACCCACCCCACCCCCCACCACCCCCACCACACCACCACCACCACTACAATAATGTCAACCTTAACGATGTTCCCTTTAGCTTGTAAGAGGGAATGAAGTTACGACATTTTACTCTCGGCAACATCAAGAAAAAGCTTTGGCAGCGCTACAATCGTATTTGTGATGGCAAGCAGGAGCGGAGCTTAAATAAGTATAATTTTACTCCG
>JACEEZ010022646.1:0-37014 GCA_016584305.1 Chionoecetes opilio
AAAAAAGGTAACTTCAATTTGTAGAAAACAGCTATATATCACTGATAACTACTAAAATCATTGAAAACACTACATTTATGGGTTTATAGTAATATAATCAGTAAAACTACTTGTATATATACAATAACGCTACAGTTTACAAGAAGCTATCAAAAACGCTTGCAATATACCGTTATATCACAATAAATAACCTCCTACTCTTCTATTTAATAGCTTAATGTAATGTAAGCTACTTATAGGTGCAAATTATTCTAAAAAGAGGATTTTTTACTTCAATTTGTAGGGAAACAGCTATATATCACTGATAACTAGCTAAAATCATTGAAAACACTACATTTTATGGGTTTATAGCAATATAATAAGTTAAAACTACTTGTATATATACAATAACGCTACAGTTTACAAGAACTATGAAAAACGCTTGCAATACACCGTTATATCACATAAAATTTCCTCCTACTTCTATTTAATAGCTTAATGTAATGTAAGACTTATATGCAAAGTATCTTAAAAGAGGATTTTATACTTCATTTGTAGGAAAACAGCTATATATCACTGATAACTAGCTAAAATCATGAAAACACTACTTTTATGGGTTTATAGCAAAATAATAAGGTAAAACTATGTATATAACATAACGCTACAGTTTACAAGAAACTATGAAAAACGCTGGCATATATACGTTATATCACAATAAATAACCTCTACTCTTCTATTTAATAGCTTAATGTAATGTAAGCAACTTATAGTGCAAATTATTCTAAGAAGAGATTTTATGCTTCAATTTGTAGGAAAACAGCTATTATATCACCGATAAATAGCTAAATTCATTGAAAACACTACATTTATGGGTTATAGCAATATGATAAGTAAAACTACTTGTAATATATCAAAAACGCTACAGTTTACAAGAAACTATGAAAAACGCTTGCAATATACCGTTATATCACAATAAATAACTCTTACTCTTCTATTTACTAGCTTAATGTATGTAAGCTACTTAATAGGCAAATTTTCTAAAAAAGGATGGGATACTTCAATTGTAGAAAACTGTATATACACGATAAATAGCTAATATCTTTTGAAAACACTATATTTTATGGGTTTATAGCAATATATAATAGTAAAACTACTTGTATATATCAATACGCTACAGTTTAGAAGAAACTATGAAAAACGCAGGCAATATACCGTTAATCAAATAAATAACCTCTTACTCTTTTATTTAATAGCTTAATGTAAAGTAAGCTACTTATAAGTGCAAATTATTCTAAAAAGAGGATTTTATACTTCAATTTGTAGAAAAACAGCTATATTCAATCCCGATAAAAGCTAATATCATGAAAACACTACATTTTATGGGTTTATAGCAATCTGATAAGTAAAACTACTTGTTATATACAATAACGCTACAGTTTACAAGAAACTATGAAAAACGCTTGCTATATACCTTATATCACAATAAATAACCTCTTACTCTTCCATTTATTAGCTTAATGAAATTAAGCTACTTATAGGTGCAAATTATTCTAAAAAAGGATTTTATACTTCAATTAGTAGGAGACAGCTATATATCACCGATAAATAGCTAATATCATTGAAAACACTACATTTTTTGGGTTTATAGCAATATAATAAGTAAAACTACTTGTGTATATACAATAACGCTACAGTTTAGAAGAAACTATGAAAAACGCAGGCAATATACCGTTATATCACAATAAATAACATCTTACTCTTGTATTTAATAGCTTAATGTAATGTAAGCTACTTATAGGTGCAAATTATTCTAAAAAGAGGATTTTATACTTCAATTTGTAGGAAAACAGCTATATATCACTGATAACTAGCTAAAATCATTGAAAACACTACATTTTATTGGTTTATAGCAATATAATAAGTAAAACTACTTGTATATATACAATAACGCTACAGTTTAGAAGAAACTATGAAAAACGCAAGCAATATACCGTTATATCACAATAAATAACCTCTTACTCTTTTATTTAATAGCTTAATGTAAAGTAAGCTACTTATAAGTGCAAATTATTCTAAAAAGAGGATTTTATACTTCAATTTGTAGGAAAACAGCTCTATATCACCGATAAATAGCTAATATCATTGAAAACACTACATTTTATGGGTTTATAGCAATCTGATAAGTAAAACTACTTGTATATATACAATAACGCTACAGTTTACAAGAAACTATGAAAAACGCTTGCTATATACCTTTATATCACAATAAATAACCTCTTACTCTTCCATTTATTAGCTTAATGAAATTAAGCTACTTATAGGTGCAAATTATTCTAAAAAAAGGATTTTATACTTCAATTTGTAGGAGAACAGCTATATATCACCGACAAATAGGTAATATCATTGAAAACACTACATTTTATAGGTTTATAGCAATATGATAAGTAAAACTACTTGTATATATTCAATAACGCTACAGTTTACAAGAAACTATGAAAAACGCTGGCAATATACCGTTATATCACAATAAATAACCTCTTACTCTTCTATTTAATAGCTTAATGTAATGTAAGCAACTTATAGGTGCAAATTATTCTAAAAAGAGGATTTTATACTTCAATTTGTAGGAAAACAGCTATATATCACCGATAAATAGCTAATATCATTGAAAACACTACATTTTATGGGTTTATAGCAATATGATAAGTAAAACTACTTGTATATATATACAATAACGCTACAGTTTACAAGAAACTATGAAAAACGCTTGCAATATACCGTTATATCACAATAAATAACCTCTTACTCTTCTATTTAATAGCTTAATGTAATGTAAGCAACTTATAGGAGCAAATTATTCTAAAAAGAGGATTTTATACTTCAATTTGTAGGAAAACAGCTATATATCACCGATAAATAGCTAATATCATTGAAACACTACATTTTATGGGTTTATAGCAATATGATAAGTAAAACTACTTGTATATATATACAATAACGCTACAGTTTACAAGAACTATGAAAAAACGCTTGCAATATACCGTTATATCACAATAAATAACCTCTTACTCTTCTATTTACTAGCTTAATGTAATGTAAGCTACTTATAGGGGCAAATTATTCTAAAAAAAGGATGGGATACTTCAATTTGTAGGAAAACAGCTATATATCACCGATAAATAGCTAATATCATTGAAAACACTACATTTTTTGGGTTTATAGCAATATAATAAGTAAAACTACTTGTGTATATACAATAACGCTACAGTTTAGAAGAAACTATGAAAAACGCAGGCAATATACCGTTATATCACAATAAATAACATCTTACTCTTGTATTTAATAGCTTAATGTAATGTAAGCTACTTATAGGTGCAAATTATTCTAAAAAGAGGATTTTATACTTCAATTTGTAGGAAAACAGCTATATATCACTGATAACTAGCTAAAATCATTGAAAACACTACATTTTATGGGTTTATAGCAATATAATAAGTAAAACTACTTGTATATATACAATAACGCTACAGTTTAGAAGAAACTATGAAAAACGCAAGCAATATACCGTTATATCACAATAAATAACCTCTTACTCTTTTATTTAATAGCTTAATGTAAAGTAAGCTACTTATAAGTGCAAATTATTCTAAAAAGAGGATTTTATACTTCAATTTGTAGGAAAACAGCTCTATATCACCGATAAATAGCTAATATCATTGAAAACACTACATTTTATGGGTTTATAGCAATCTGATAAGTAAAACTACTTGTATATATACAATAACGCTACAGTTTACAAGAAACTATGAAAAACGCTTGCTATATACCTTTATATCACAATAAATAACCTCTTACTCTTCCATTTATTAGCTTAATGAAATTAAGCTACTTATAGGTGCAAATTATTCTAAAAAAAGGATTTTATACTTCAATTTGTAGGAGAACAGCTATATATCACCGACAAATAGGTAATATCATTGAAAACACTACATTTTATAGGTTTATAGCAATATGATAAGTAAAACTACTTGTATATATTCAATAACGCTACAGTTTACAAGAAACTATGAAAAACGCTGGCAATATACCGTTATATCACAATAAATAACCTCTTACTCTTCTATTTAATAGCTTAATGTAATGTAAGCAACTTATAGGTGCAAATTATTCTAAAAAGAGGATTTTATACTTCAATTTGTAGGAAAACAGCTATATATCACCGATAAATAGCTAATATCATTGAAAACACTACATTTTATGGGTTTATAGCAATATGATAAGTAAAACTACTTGTATATATATACAATAACGCTACAGTTTACAAAAAACTATGAAAAACGCTTGCAATATACCGTTATATCACAATAAATAACCTCTTACTCTTCTATTTACTAGCTTAATGTAATGTAAGCTACTTATAGGGGCAAATTATTCTAAAAAAGGATGGGATACTTCAATTTGTAGGAAAACAGCTATATATCACCGATAAATAGCTAATATCATTGAAAACACTACATTTTATGGGTTTATAGCAATATAATAAGTAAAACTACTTGTATATATACAATAACGCTACAGTTTAGAAGAAACTATGAAAAAACGCTTGCAATATACCGTTATACCACAATAAATAACCTCTTACTCTTCTATTTAATAGCTTAATGTTATGTAAGCTACTTATAGGTGCAAATTATTCTAAAAAGAGGATTTTATACTTTGATTTGTAGGAAAACAGCTATATATCACCGATAAATAGCTAATATCATTGAAAACACTACATTTTATGGGTTTATAGCAAATGATAAGTAAACTTACTTGTATAATACAATAACGCTACAGTTTACAAGAAACTATGAAAAAACGCTTGCAATATACCTTTTATATCACAATAAATACCCTATTACTCTTCTATTTAATAGCTTAATGTAATGTAAGCTACTTATATGTTGCAAATTATTCTAAAAGAGGATTTTATACTTCAATTTGTAGGAAAACAGCTATATATTAACCGATAAATAGCTAATTCATTGAAAACACTACATTTTATGGGTTTATAGCAATATAATAAGTAAAACTACTTGTATATAACAATAACGCTACAGTTTAGAAGAAACTATGAAAAACGCTTGCAATATACCGTTATACCAAAATAAATAACCTCTTACTCTTCTATTTAATAGCTTAATGTAATGTAAGTACTATAGGTGAAAATTTATTCAAAAAAGAGGATTTTATACTTCAATTTGTAGGAAAACAGCTATATATCACCGATAAATAGCTAATATCATTGAAAACACACATTTAGGGGTTTATAGCAATATAATAAGTAAAACTACTTGTATATATACAATAACGCTACAGTTAGAAGAAACTATGAAAAACGCAGGCAATATACCGTTATATCACAATAAATAACCTCTTACTCTTTTATTTAATAGCTTAATGTAAAGTAAGCTACTTATAAGTGCAATTATTCTAAAAAGAGGATTTTTATACTTCAATTTGTAGGAAAACAGCTATATATCACCGATAAATAGCTAATATCATTGAAAACACTACATTTATGGGTTTATAGCAATTTTGATAAGTAAAACTACTTGTATATAGACAATAACGCTACAGTTTACAAGAAACTATGAAAAACGCTTGCTATATCCCTTTTATACCCCAAAATAAATAACCTCTTACTCTTCCATTTATTAGCTTAATGAAATTTAAAGGGCTACTTATAGGTGCAAATATTCTAAAAAAGGATTTTATACTTCAATTTGTAGGAGAACAGCTATATATCACCGACAAATAGCTAATATCATTGAAAACACTACATTTTATAGGTTTATAGCAATAGATAAGTAAAACTACTTGTATATATTCAATAACGCTACGTTTACAGAAACATGAAAAAAGCTGGCAATATACCTTTTATATCACAATAAATAACCTCTTACTCTTTTTTTTTAATAGCTTAATGTAATGTAAGCAACTTATAGGAGCAAATTATTCTAAAAAGAGGATTTTATACTTCAATTTGTAGGAAAACAGCTATATATCACCGATAAATAGCTAATATCATTGAAAACACTACATTTAGGGGTTTAAAAGCAATATGAAAAGTAAAACTACTTGTATTTTATACAATAAACGCTACAGTTTACAAAAAACTATGAAAAACGCTTGCAATTACCGTTATATCACAATAAATAACCTCTTACTCTTCTATATACTAGCTTAATGTAATGTAAGCTACTTATAGGGGCAAATTATTCTAAAAAAAGGATGGGATACTTGAATTTGTAAAAAACAGCTATAATCACCGATAAATAGCTAATATCATTGAAAACACTACATTTTTTTGGGTTTATAGCAATATAAAAAGTAAAACTACTTGTGTATATACAATAACGCTACAGTTTAGAAGAAACTATGAAAAACGCAGGCAATAAAACCGTTATATCACAATAAAAAAACCTTTTAAACTCTTGTATTTAATAGCTTAATGTAATGTAAGCTACTTATAGGTGCAAATTATTCTAAAAGAGGATTTTATACTTCAATTTGTAGGAAAAAGCTATATATCACTGATAACTACCCTAAAATCATTGAAAACACTACATTTTATGGGTTTATAGCAATATAATAAGTAAAATACTTGTTATATACAAAAACCGCTACAGTTTAGAAGAAACTATGAAAAACGCAAGCAATATACCGTTATATCACAATAAATAACCTCTTACTCTTTTATTTAATAGCTTAATGTAAAGTAAGCTACTTATAAGTGCAAATTATTCAAAAAAAGAGGATTTATACTTCAATTTGTGGGAAAAACAGCTCTATAGCACCGATAAATAGCTAAATCATTGAAAACACTACATTTTATGGGTTTATAGCAATCTGATAAGTAAAACTACTTGTATATATACAATAACGCTACAGTTTACAAAAAACTATGAAAACGCTTGCTAATACCTTTATATCCAATAAATAACCTCTTACTCTTCCATTTATTAGCTTAACTTAATGAAATTAAGCTACTTATAGGTGCAAATTATTCTAAAAAAAGGATTTTATACTTCAATTGTAGGAGAACAGCTATATATCACGACAAATAGGTAATATCATTGAAAACACTACATTTTATAGGTTTATAGCAATATGATAAGTAAAACTACTTGTATATATTCATAACGCTACATTTACAAGAAACTATAAAAAACGCTGGCAATATACCGTTATATCAAAATAAATAACCTCTTACTCTTCTATTTAATAGCTTAATGTAATGTAAGCAACTTATAGGTGCAAATTATTCAAAAAAGAGGATTTTATACTTCAATTTGAAAGGAAAACAGCTATATATCACCGATAAATAGCTAATATCATTGAAAAAAACTACATTTTATGGGTTTTATAGCAATATGATAAGTAAAACTACTTGTATATATATACAAACGCTACAGTTTACAAGAAACTATGAAAAACGCTTGCAATTACCGTTATATCACAATAAATAACCTCTTACTCTTCTATTTTACTAGCTTAATGTAATGAAAGCTACTTATAGGGCAATTATTCTAAAAAAAGGATGGGATCTTCAATTTGTAGGAAAACAGCTATATATCACCGATAATAGCTAATATCATTGAAAACACTACATTTTAGGGGTTTTATAGCAATATAATAAGTAAAAAACTACTTGTATATATACAATAACGCTACAGTTTAGAAGAAACTATGAAAACGCTTGCAATATACCGTTATACCACAATAAATAACCTCTTACTCTTCTATTTAATAGCTTAATGTAATGAAAGCTACTTATAGGTGAAAATTATTCTAAAAAGAGGATTTTATAGTTCAATTTGTAGGAAAACAGCTATATATCACCGATAAATAGCTAATATCATTGAAAACACTACATTTTATGGGTTTATAGCAATATAATAAGTAAAACTACTTGTGTATATAATATAATAATATAATAACGCTACAGTTTAGAAGAAACTATGAAAAACGCAGGCAATATACCGTTATATCACAATAAATAACCTCTTACTCTTGTATTTAATAGCTTAATGTAATGTAAGCTACTTATAGGTGCAAATTATTCTAAAAAGAGGATTTTATACTTCAATTTGTAGGAAAACAGCTATATATCACTGATAACTAGCTAAAATCATTGAAAACACTACATTTTATGGGTTTATAGCAATATAATCAGTAAAACTACTTGTATATATACAATAACGCTACAGTTTACAAGAAGCTATGAAAAACGCTTGCAATATACCGTTATATCACAATAAATTTCCTCCTACTCTTCTATTTAATAGCTTAATGTAATGTAAGCTACTTATAGGTGCAAAAGTATTCTTAAAAGAGGATTTTATACTTCAATTTGTAGGAAAACAGCTATATATCACTGATAACTAGCTAAAATCATTGAAAACACTACATTTATGGGTTTATAGCAAAATAATAAGTAAAACTACATGTATATATACAATAAACGCTACAGTTAAAGAAACTATGAAAAACGCTTGCTATATACCTTTATATCACAATAAATAACCTCTTACTCTTCCATTTATTAGCTTAATGAAATTAAGCTACTTATAGGTGCAAATTATCTAAAAAAAGGATTTTATACTTCAATTTGTAGGAGAACAGTATATATCACGACAAATAGCTAATATCATTGAAAACACTACATTTTATAGGTTATAGCAATATGATAAGTAAAACTACTTGTATATATTCAATAACGCTACAGTTTACAAGAAACTATGAAAAAGCTGGCAATATACCGTTATATCACAATAAATAACCTCTTACTCTTCTTTAATAGCTTAATGTAATGTAAGCAACTTAAGAGCAAATTATTCTAAAAAAGAGGATTTTATACTTCAATTTGTAGGAAAACAGCTATATATCACCGATAAATAGCTAATATCATTGAAAACACTACATTTTATGGGTTTATAGCAATATGATAAGTAAAACTACTTGTATATATAACAATAACGTACAGTTTACAAAAAACTATGAAAAACGCTTGCAATATACCGTTATATCACAATAAATAACCTCTTACTCTTCTATATACTAAGCTTAATGTAATGTAAGCTACTATAGGGGCAAATTATTCTAAAAAAAGGAGGGATACTTGAATTTGTAGGAAAACAGCTATATAACCGATAAATAGCTAATATCATTGAAAACACTACATTTTTTGGGTTTATAGCAATATAATAAGTAAAACTACTTGTGTATATACAATAACGCTACAGTTTAGAAGAAACTATGAAAAACGCAGGCAATATACGTTATATCACAATAAAACCTATACTCTTGTATTTATAGCTTATGTAATGTAAGCTACTTATAGGTGCAAATTATTCTAAAAAGAGGATTTTATACTTCAATTTGTAGGAAAACAGCTATATATCACTGATAACTAGCTAAAATCATTGAAAACACTACATTTTATGGGTTTATAGCAATATAATAAGTAAAACTACTTGTATATATACAATAACGCTACAGTTTAGAAGAAACTATGAAAACGCAAGCAATATAACGGTTATATCACAATAAATAACCTCTTACTCTTTATTTAATAGCTAATGTAAAGTAAGTACTTATAAGTGCAAATTATTCTAAAAAGAGGATTTTATACTTCATTTGTAGGAAAAACAGCTCTATAGCACGATAAATAGCTATATCATTGAAAACACTACATTTTTGGTTTATAGCAATCTGATAAGTAAAACTACTTGTATATATACAATAACGCTACAGTTTACAAGAAACTATGAAAAACGCTTGCTATATACCTTTATATCACAATAAATAACCTCTTACTCTTCCATTTATTAGCTTAACTTAATGAAATTAAGCTACTTATAGGTGCAAAATTATTCTAAAAAAGATTTATACTTCAATTTGTAGGAGAACAGCTAATATCACCGACAATAGGTAAATCATTGAAAACACTACATTTTATAGGTTTATAGCAATATGATAAGTTAAAACTACTTGTATATATCAATAACGTTTCAGTTTACAAGAAACTATGAAAAACGCTGGCAATATACCGTTATATCACAATAAATAACCTCTTACTCTTCTATTAATAGCTTAATGTAATGTAAGCAACTTATAGGTGCAAATTATTCTAAAAAGAGGATTTTATACTTCAATTTGTAGGAAAACAGCTATATATCATCCGATAAATAGCTAATATCATTGAAAACACTACATTTTATGGGTTTATAGCAATATGATAAGTAAAACTACTTGTATATATTACAATAACGCTACAGTTTACAGAAACTATGAAAAACGCTTGCAATATACCGTTATATCACAATAAATAACCTCTTACTCTTCTATTTACTAGCTTAATGTAATGAAAGCTACTATAGGGGCAAATTATTCTAAAAAAGGATGGGATACTTCAATTTGTATGGAAACAGCTATATATCACGATAAATAGCTAATATCATTGAAAAACACTACATTTATGGGTTATAGCAATATAATAAGTAAAACTATTGTATATATACAATAACGCTACATTTTAGAAGAAACTATGAAAAACGCTTGCAATATACCGTTATACCACAATAAATAAACTCTACTCTTCTATTTAATAGCTTAATGTAATGTAAGCTACTTATAGGTGCAAATTATTCTAAAAAGAGGATTTTAGTTCAATTTGTAGGAAAACAGCTATATATCACCGATAAATAGCTAATATCATTGAAAACACTACATTTTTATGGGTTTATAGCAATATAATAAGTAAAACTACTTGTGTATATAATATAATAATTAATAACGCTACAGTTAGAAGAAACTATGAAAAACGCAGGCAATATACCTTTATATCACAATAAATAACCTCTTACTCTTGTATTTATAGCTTAATGTAATGTAGCTATTATAGGTGCAAATTATTCTAAAAAGAGGATTTATACTTCATTTGTAGAAAACCAGCTATATATCACTGATAACTAGCTAAATCATTGAAAAACACTACATTTTATGGGTTTATAGCAATATAATCAGTAAAACATTGTATATATACAATAACGCTACAGTTTACAAGAAGCTATGAAAAAACGCTTGCAATATACCGTTATATCACAATAAATAACCTCTTACTCTTCTATTAATAGCTTAATGTAATGTAAGCTACTTATAGGTGCAAAGTATTCTTAAAAGAGGATTTTATACTTCAATTTGTAGGAAAACAGCTATATATCACTGATAACTAGCTAAAATCATTGAAAACACTACATTTTATGGGTTTATAGCAAAATAAAGTAAAACTACATGTATATATACAATAACGCTACAGTTACAAGAAACTATGAAAAACGCTGTGCAATATACCGTTATATCACAATAAATAACCTCTTACTCTTCTATTTAATAGCTTAATGTAATGTAAGAACTTATAGGTGATAATTATTCTAAGAAGAGAATTTTATGCTTCAATTTGTAGGAAAACAGCTATATATCACGATAAATAGCTAAATCATTGAAAACACTACATTTTATGGGTTTATAGCAATATGATAAGTAAAACTACTTGTATAAAATACAAAAAACGCTACAGTTTTACAAGAAAACTATAAAAACGCTTGCAATATACCGTTTATCACAATAAATAACCTCTACTACTTCTATTTAACTAGCTTAATGTAATGTAAGCTACTTATAGGGGCAAATTATTCTAAAAAAAGGATGGGATACTTAAATTTTGTAGGAAAACTGCTATATATCACTGATAAATAGCTAAAATCATGAAAACACTATATTTTATGGGTTTATAGCAATATAATAAGTAAAACTACTTGTATATATACAATAACGCTACAGTTTACAAGAAACTATGAAAAACGCTGCAATATACCGTTATATCACAATAAATAACCTCTTACTCTTCTATTTAATAGCTTAATGTAATGTAAGCTACTTATAGTGCAAATTATTCTAAAAAGAGGATTTTATACTTCAATTTGTAGGAAAAACAGCTATATATCACGATAAATAGCTAATATCATTGAAAACCTACATTTTTGGGTTTATAGCAAATGATAAGTAAAACTACTGTATATATACAATAACGCTACAGTTTAAAAAGAAACTATGAAAAAGCTTGCAATATACCGTTATATCCAATAAATAACCTCTTACTCTTCTATTTATAGCTTAATGTAATGTAAGCTACTTATAGGGGAAATTATTCTAAAAAAGAATTTTATGCTTCAATTTGTAGGAAAACAGCTATATATCACCGATAAATAGCAATATCATTGAAAACACTACATTTTATGGGTTATAGCAATATAATAAGTAAAACTACTTGTTATATACAATAACGCTACATTTTAGAAGAAACTATGAAAAACGCAGCAATATACCGTTATATCACAATAAATAACATCTTACTCTTGTATTTAATAGCTTAATGTAATGTAAGCTACTTATAGGTGCAAATTATTCTAAAAAAGGTTTTATACTTCAATTGTAGGAAAACAGCTATATATCACTGATAACTAGCTAAAATCATTGAAAACACTATTTTATGGGTTTATAAGCAATATAATAAGTAAAACTACTTGTATATACAATAACGCTACAGTTTAGAAGAAACTTATGAAAAACGCAAGCAATATACCGTTATATCACAATAAATAACCTCTTACTTTTTTATTTAATAGCTTAATGTAAAGTAAGCTACTTATAAGTGCAAATATTCTAAAAAGAGGATTTATACTTCAATTTGTAGGAAAACAGCTCTATTCACCGATAAATAGCTAATATCATTGAAAACACTACATTTTATGGGTTTATAGCAATCTGATAAGTAAAACTACTTGTATATATACAATAACGCTACAGTTTACAAAAACTATGAAAAAACGCTGCTATATACCTTTATATCACAATAAATAACCTCTTACTCTTCTTTTATTAGCTTAATGAAATTAAGCTACTTATAGGTGCAAATTATTCTAAAAAAAGGATTTTATACTTCAATTGTAGGAGAAAAGCTATATATCACCGACAAATAGGTAATATCATTGAAAACACTACTTTTTATAGGTTATAGCAATATATAAGTAAAACTACTTGTATATATTCAATAACGCTACAGTTTACAAGAAACTATGAAAAACGCTGGCAATATACCGTTATATCACAATAAATAACCTCTTACTCTTCTATTTAATAGCTTAATGTAATGTAAGCAACTTATAGGTGCAAATTATTCTAAAAAGAGGATTTTATACTTCAATTTGTAGGAAAACAGCTATATATCACCGATAAATAGCTAATATCATTGAAAACACTACATTTTATGGGTTTATAGCAATATGATAAGTAAAACTACTTGTATATAAATACAATAACGCTACAGTTTACAAGAAACTATGAAAAACGCTTGCAATATACCGTTATATCACAATAAATAACCTCTTACTCTTCTATTTAATAGCTTAATGTAATGTAAGCAACTTATAGGAGCAAATTATTCTAAAAAATGGATTTTATACTTCAATTTGTAGGAAAACAGCTATATATCACCGATAAATAGCTAATATCATTGAAAACACTACATTTTATGGGTTTATAGCAATATGATAAGTAAAACTACTTGTATATATACAATAACGCTACAGTTTACAAGAAACTATGAAAAACGCTTGCAATATACCGTTATATCACAATAAATAACCTCTTACTCTTCTATTTACTAGCTTAATGTAATGTAAGCTACTTATAGGGGCAAATTATTCTAAAAAAAGGATGGGATACTTCAATTTGTAGGAAAACAGCTATATATCACCGATAAATAGCTAATATCATTGAAAACACTACATTTTTTGGGTTTATAGCAATATAATAAGTAAAACTACTTGTGTATATACAATAACGCTACAGTTTAGAAGAAACTATGAAAAACGCAGGCAATATACCGTTATATCACAATAAATAACATCTTACTCTTGTATTTAATAGCTTAATGTAATGTAAGCTACTTATAGGTGCAAATTATTCTAAAAAGAGGATTTTATACTTCAATTTGTAGGAAAACAGCTATATATCACTGATAACTAGCTAAAATCATTGAAAACACTACATTTTATGGGTTTATAGCAATATAATAAGTAAAACTACTTGTATATATACAATAACGCTACAGTTTAGAAGAAACTATGAAAAACGCAAGCAATATACCGTTATATCACAATAAATAACCTCTTACTCTTTTATTTAATAGCTTAATGTAAAGTAAGCTACTTATAAGTGCAAATTATTCTAAAAAGAGGATTTTATACTTCAATTTGTAGGAAAACAGCTCTATATCACCGATAAATAGCTAATATCATTGAAAACACTACATTTTATGGGTTTATAGCAATCTGATAAGTAAAACTACTTGTATATATACAATAACGCTACAGTTTACAAGAAACTATGAAAAACGCTTGCAATATACCGTTATATCACAATAAATAACCTCTTACTCTTCTATTTAATAGCTTAATGTAATGTAAGCTACTTATAGGTGCAAATTATTCTAAAAAGAGGGATTTTAACTTCAATTTGTAGGAAAACAGCTATATATCACCGATAAATAGCTAATATCATTGAAAACACTACATTTTATGGGTTTATAGCAATATAATAAGTAAAACTACTTGTATATATACAATAACGCTACAGTTTAGAAGAAACTATGAAAAACGCTAGCAATATACCGTTATATCACAATAAATAACCTCTTACTCTTCTATTTAATAGCTTAATGTAATGTAAGCTACTTATAGGTGCAAATTATTCTAAAAAGAGGATTTTATACTTCAATTTGTAGGAAAACAGCTATATATCACCGATAAATAGCTAATATCATTGAAAACACTACATTTTATGGGTTTATAGCAATATAATAAGTAAAACTACTTGTATATATACAATAACGCTACAGTTTAGAAGAAACTATGAAAAACGCTTGCAATATACCGTTATATCACAATAAATAACCTCTTACTCTTCTATTTAATAGCTTAATGTAATGTAAGCTACTTATAGGTGCAAATTATTCTAAAAAGAGGATTTTATACTTCAATTTGTAGGAAAACAGCTATATATCACTGATAACTAGCTAAAATCATTGAAAACACTACATTTTATGGGTTTATAGTAATATAATCAGTAAAACTACTTGTATATATACAATAACGCTACAGTTTACAAGAAGCTATCAAAAACGCTTGCAATATACCGTTATATCACAATAAATAACCTCCTACTCTTCTATTTAATAGCTTAATGTAATGTAAGCTACTTATAGGTGCAAATTATTCTAAAAAGAGGATTTTTTACTTCAATTTGTAGGGAAACAGCTATATATCACTGATAACTAGCTAAAATCATTGAAAACACTACATTTTATGGGTTTATAGCAATATAATAAGTAAAACTACTTGTATATATACAATAACGCTACAGTTTACAAGAAACTATGAAAAACGCTTGCAATACACCGTTATATCACAATAAATTTCCTCCTACTCTTCTATTTAATAGCTTAATGTAATGTAAGCTACTTATAGGTGCAAAGTATTCTTAAAAGAGGATTTTATACTTCAATTTGTAGGAAAACAGCTATATATCACTGATAACTAGCTAAAATCATTGAAAACACTACATTTTATGGGTTTATAGCAAAATAATAAGTAAAACTACATGTATATATACAATAACGCTACAGTTTACAAGAAACTATGAAAAACGCTGGCAATATACCGTTATATCACAATAAATAACCTCTTACTCTTCTATTTAATAGCTTAATGTAATGTAAGCAACTTATAGGTGTATAATTATTCTAAGAAGAGGATTTTATGCTTCAATTTGTAGGAAAACAGCTATATATCACCGATAAATAGCTAATATCATTGAAAACACTACATTTTATGGGTTTATAGCAATATGATAAGTAAAACTACTTGTATATATATACAATAACGCTACAGTTTACAAGAAACTATGAAAAACGCTTGCAATATACCGTTATATCACAATAAATAACCTCTTACTCTTCTATTTACTAGCTTAATGTAATGTAAGCTACTTATAGGGGCAAATTATTCTAAAAAAAGGATGGGATACTTCAATTTGTAGGAAAACTGCTATATATCACCGATAAATAGCTAATATCATTGAAAACACTATATTTTATGGGTTTATAGCAATATAATAAGTAAAACTACTTGTATATATACAATAACGCTACAGTTTAGAAGAAACTATGAAAAACGCAGGCAATATACCGTTATATCACAATAAATAACCTCTTACTCTTTTATTTAATAGCTTAATGTAAAGTAAGCTACTTATAAGTGCAAATTATTCTAAAAAGAGGATTTTATACTTCAATTTGTAGGAAAACAGCTATATATCACCGATAAATAGCTAATATCATTGAAAACACTACATTTTATGGGTTTATAGCAATCTGATAAGTAAAACTACTTGTATATATACAATAACGCTACAGTTTACAAGAAACTATGAAAAACGCTTGCTATATACCTTTATATCACAATAAATAACCTCTTACTCTTCCATTTATTAGCTAATAAATTAAGCTACTTATAGGTGAAAATTATTCTAAATAAGGATTTTAAACTCAATTAGTAGGAGAACAGCTATATATCACCTACAATAGCTAATATCTTGAAACACTACATTTTAATAGGTTAATAGCAAATATATAAGTAAAATACTTGTATATATTCATACGCTACAGTTAACAAGAACTATGAAAAACCTGGCAATATACCGTTTATATCACAAATAAATAACCTCTTACTCTTCTATTTAATAGCTTTAATTTAATGTAAGCACCTTATAGACAAATTATCTAAAAGAGGGATTTTATACTTCAATTTGTAGGAAAACAGCTATATATCAACCGATAAATAAAGCTAATATCATTGAAACACTACATTTTAATGGGTTTATAGCAATATGATGAGTAAAACTACTTGTATATATATACAATCGCTACAGTTTTTACAAGAAACTATGAAAACGCCTTGCAATATACCGTTTATATCACAATAAATCACCTCTTACTCTTCTAGTTACTAGCTTAATGTATGTAGCTACTTATAGGGGCAATTATTCTAAAAAAAGGATGGGATACTTCAATTTGTAGGAAAACAGCTATATACACCGATAAATACTAATACATTGAAACACTACATTTTGGTTATAGCAATATAATAAGTAAAACTAACTTGTGTATATACAATAAAAACCTCTACAGTTTCTAGAAGAAACTATGAAAACGCAGGCAAGATACCGTTATATCACAATAAATTTCCTCCTACTCTTCGATTTAATAGCTGATGTAAGTAAGCACTTATAGGTGCAAAGTATTCTAAAAAGAGATTTTATACTCAATTTGTAGGAAAACAGCTATATATCACTGATAACTACTACATCATTGAAACACTACATTTTATGGGTTTAAGCAATATAATAAGTAAACTACTGTATATTATACAATACGCTACAGTTTAGAAGAAACTATGAAAAACGCAAGCAATATACCGTTTATATCAACAATAAATAACCTCTTACTCTTTTATTTAATAGCTTAATGTAAAAGTAAGCTACTTATAAGTGCAAATTATTCTAAAAGAGGATTTTATACTTCAATTTGTAGAAAACAGCTCTATATCCACGAATAAATTACTAATATCATTGAAAACACTACATTATTTGGTTTTTAATAGCAATCTGATAAGTAAAACTACTTGTATAGATACAATAACGCTACAGTTTACAAAAACTATGAAAAACGCTTGCTATATACCTTTATATCACATAAATAACCTCTTCTCTTCCTTTATTCGCTTAATGAATTAAGGCTACTTTATAGTGGCAAATTATTCTAAAAAAAGGATTTTATAACTTCAATTTGTAGGCGAACAGCTATAATATCCCCGACAAATAGGTAATATCATTGAAAAACTACATTTTATAGGTTTTATAGCAATATGATAAGTAAAACTACTTGTATATATTTCAATAACGCTAACGTTTACAAGAAACTATGAAAAACGCTGGCAATATACCGTTATATCACATAAATAACCTCTTACTCTTCTATTTAAATAGCTTAATGTAACTGTAAGCCAACTTATAGGTGCAAATTATTCTAAAAAGAGGATTTTATACTTCAATTTGTAGGAAAACATCTATATCTCCCGATAAATAGCTAATATCATTGAAAACACTACATTTTATGGTTTATAGCAATATGAGAAGGTAAAACTACTTGTATATATATACAATAACGCTACAGTTTACCAGAAACTATGAAAAATCGCTTGCAATATTACCGTTATATCAAAATAAAACCTCTTACTCTTCTATTTACTAGCTTAATGTAATGTAAGCTACTTATAGGGGCAAATTATTCTAAAAAAAAGGATGGGATAACTCAATTTTAGGAAACAGCTATATATCACCGATAAATAGCTAATATCATTGAAAACACTACATTTATGGGTTTATATCAATATAATAAGTAAAACTACTTGTATATAGGACAATACCGCTACAGTTTAGAAGACACTATGAAAAACGCTTGCAATATCCGTTATACCACAATAAATAACCGCTTACTTTCTATTTAATAGCTTAATGTAATGTAGCTACTCATAGGTTCAAATTTTCTAAAAGGATGATTTTATACTCAATTTGTAGGAAACAGCTATATATCCACCGATAAATAGCTAATAGCATTGAAAACACTACATTTTTATGGGTTTTATCGCAATATAATAGTAAAACTACTTGTGTATATAATATAATAATTAAATAACGCTATCAGTTTAGAAGAAACTATGAAAAACGCAGGCATGTACCGTTGATATCACAATAAATAACCTCTTACTCTTGTATTTAATAGCTTAATGTAATGTAAGCTACTATATAGGTTGCAAATTATTCTAAAAAGAGGATTTTTATACTCAATTGTAGAAAACCTATATATCACTGATAACCTATCTAAAATCATTCAAAACACTACATTTATGGGTTTTAGCAATATATCTAATTTAAACTACTTGTATATATACAATACGCTACAGTTTAGAGACCTATGGAAAATGCTTGCAATAAACCGTTATACACAATATATAACTCTAACTCTTCTATTTAATAGCTTTAATGTTATGTAAGCTTACTTATAGGTGCATATTATTCTAAAAAGAGATTTTTATACTTTGATTTGTAGGAAACAGCTATATATCACCGAATAAATGCTAATATCATTGAAAACACTAATTTTAGGGTTTATAGCAATATGATAAGTAAACTTACTGTATATATACAATACGCTACAGTTTACAAGAACTATGAAAAACGCTTTGCAATATCACCGTTATATCACCATAAATACCCTATTAATCTTCTATTTAATTAGCTTAATTAATGTAAGCTACTTATAGGTGCAAATTATTTCTAAAAAGGAGGATTTTTCTACTTCAATTGTAGGAAAACAGCTATATATCCCGATAAATAGCTAATCTTCTTGAAACACGACATTTTATGGGTTTTATAGCAATATAATAAGTAAAACTCTTGTTATATATCAATACGCTACAGTTTTTTAGAAGAAACTATGAACACGCTTGCAATATACGTTATACGAACCACAATAATAACTCTCTTGCTCTTCTATTTAATTAGCTTAATGTATGTAAGCTACTTATAAGGTGCAAATTATTCTAAAAAGAGGATTTTATACTTCAATTGAGGAAAACAGCTATAGATCCACCGATAAATCGCTAATATCATGAAAAACACTAATTTTATGGGTTTAATAGCAATATATAAGTAAAACTCCTTGTATATATACAATAACGCCTACAGTTTAGAAGAAACTATGAAAACGATGCAATATACCGTTTATCCCAATAAATAACCTCTTACTCTTTTTTTAATAGCTTATGTAAAGTACGCTACTTATACGTGCAAATATTCTAAAAGAGGATTTTATACTTCAATTTGTGTAAAACAGCTATATCTTCACCGTAAATAGCTAATATCATTGAAAACACTACAATTTTATGGTTTATAGCAATCTGATAAGTCAAACTAAATTGTATATATACAATACGCTACAGGTTTACAAAGAAACCTTAGAAAAACGCTTGCTATATCACCTTTATAGTCACAATAATACCCTCTTCTCTTCCATTTATTAGCTTAATGAAATGAAGCTACTATAGATGCAATTATTCTAAAAAAAGGATTTTATACTTCAATTTGTAGGAGAACAGCTACTATACACCGACAAATAGCTATATCATCGAAAACACTACATTTTTATAGGTTTTATAGCAATATATAAGTAAAACTACTTGTATATATTAAATAACTCTACAGTTTAACAAGAAACTATGAAAAACTGCGGCAAGTATACCGTTATATCCAATAAATAACCTCTTACTCTTCTATTCATATCTTAATGTAATGTAAGCACTATAGAGCAAATTATTCTAAAACAGAGGATTTTATACTTCAATTTGTAGGCAAACAGCTATATATCACCGATAAATAGCTAATATCATTGAAAACCTACATTTTATGGGTTTATAGCAATATGATAGTAAAAACTACTTGTATATATATACAATAACGCTACAGTTTACAAGAAACTATGGAAAAACGCTTGAATATACCTGTTATATCCCAATAAATACCTCTTACTCTTCTATTTACTAGCTTAATGTAATGTAACTACTTATAGTGGCAAATTATTCTTTAAAAAAGGATGGTATACTTCCAATTTGTTAGGAAAACAGCTATATATCACCGATAAATAGCTAATATCATTGAACCACTACATTTTTTGGTTTTATACAATAAATAAGTAAAACCTACTTGTGTATATACAATAACTCTACAGTTTAGAAAAACTATATGAAAAAACGCAGGCATATCCCGTATATCCAATAATCACCTCTTACTCTTGTATTTAATAGCTTAATGTAATTAAGCTACTTATAGGTGCAAATTATTCTAAAAAGGGATTTTATACTTCATTGTAAGGAAAACAGCTATATATCCTGATAACAAGCTAAAATATTGGAAAACACTACATTTTTATGGTTTATAGCACTATAATAAGTAAAACTACTTGTATATATACAATACCGCTACAGTTTATAAGAAACTATGAAAAACGCACACTATACCGTTATATTCACAATAATAACATCTTACTCTTTTTTTAAGAGCTTTAATGTAAAGTAAGCTATCTATAAGTGCAATTATCTAAAAGGATTTTATACTTCAATTTGTAGGAAAACAGCTCTATATCACCGATAAATACCTAATATCCTTTGAAACACTACATTTTTATGGGTTTATAGCATCTGATAATAAAACTACTTTATATATACAATAACGCTACAGTTTACAAGAAACTATGAAAAAACGCTTGCTATATACCGTTATATCACAATAAATAACCTCTTACTCTTCCATTTATAGCTTAATGACATTAAGCTACTTTAGGTGCAAATTATTCAAAAGGATTTTTATACTCAATTTGTAGGAGAACAGCTATATATCACCGACAAATAGGTAATATCATTGAAAACACTACATTTTTATAGTTTTATCATATATAATAAGTTAAAACTACTTGTATATATTCATAACGCTACAGTTTACAGAAACTATAAAAAACGCTGGCAATATACCGTTATATCACAATAAATAACCTTAACTCTTCTCTTTAATAGCTTATGTAATGTAAGCACTATAGTGCAAATTATTCTAAAAGAGGCTTTATACTTCAATTGTAGGAAACAGCTATATATCACCGGGGGGGGGGGGGGGGAATAATAGCTAATATCATTGAAACACTACATTTATGGGTTCTATAGCAATTATGATAAGTAAAACTCTTGTATATATTATCCAATAACGCTTACAATTTACAAGAACTATGAAAAACCTTGCAATATACGTTATATCACAATAATAACCTCTTACTCTCTATTTACTATACTTAATGTAAATGTAATCTACTTATAGGGGCAAATTATTCTAAAAAAAGATGGGATCCTTCAATGTTGTAGGAAAACAGCTATATATCACCATAAATCCTATGATCATTGAAAAACACTCATTTTATTGTTTATTAGCAATATAATAAGTAAACTACTTGTATATATACAATAACGCTACAGTTTTTATAGCGAAACTATAAAAACGCTTGCAATTACCGTATACCACAATAAATAACCTCTTACTCTTCTATTTTAATAGGCTTAATGTAAGGTAAGCTACTTATAGGTGCAATTTATTCTAAAAAGAGGATTTTTAATCTTCAATTTGTAGACAACAGCTATATATCACCGATAAATAGCTAATATCATTGAAACACTACATTTTTTATGGGTTTATGCAATATAATAAGTAAACTACTGTTATATAATATAATAATATACTAACGCTACAGTTTTAGAAGAACTATGAAAAACGCGGCAATATACACGTTATATCACATAAATAACCTCTACTCTTGTATTTAATTAGCTTAATGTAATGTAAGCTACTTATAGTGCAAATTATTCTAAAAAGAGGATTTTAGACTTCAATTTGTAGGAAAAACAGCTATATATCACTGGGGGTAACTCGCTAACTTCATTGAAGACACTACATTTTATGGGTTTATAGCAATATAATCAGTAAAACTACTTGTATATATACAATAACGCTACAGTTTACCAGAAGCTATGAAAAACGCTTACAATATACCGTTATAGTCACAATAAATAACCCTCGTACTCTTATATTTAATAGCTTAATGTAATGTTAAGATACTTAGAGGTTCAAATTATTCTTACAAGAGGAGTTTATACTTCAATTTGTAGAAAACCCTATATATCACTGATAACTAGCTACAATCATTGAAAACACTACATTTTATGGGTTTATAGTAATATAATCAGTAAACTACCTTGTATATATACAATAACGCTTACAGTTTACAAGAAGCTATCAAACGGCTTGGCAATAACCGTTTCTACACAATAAATACCTCCTACTCTTCTATTTATAGCTTATGTAATGTAAGCTACTATAGTCAAATTATTCACTAAAAAGAGGATTTTTTACTTCATTTGTAGGAACAGCTATATATCACTGATAAACTAGCCTAAATCATTGAAACACTCATTTATGGGTTTATAGCAATATAATAAGTAAAACTACTTGTATATATACAATAACCTACAGTTACAAGAAACTATGAAAAACGCTTGCAATACACCGGTATTCACAATAAATTTTCTCCTACTCTTCTATTTAATAGCTTAATGTAATGTAGCTACTTATAGGTGGCAAAGTATTCTACAAAGAGGATTTTTACTACTTCATTTGTAGGAAACAGCTATATATCACTGATAACTAGCTTAAAATCATTGAAAACACTACATTTTATGGGTTTATAGCAAAAATATTCAGTTAAAACACATGTATATATAACACTAACGCTACAGTTTTACAAGACACTATGAAAAAACGCTGGCATATACCGTTTATAATCAACATAAATAACCTCTTACTCTTCTATTTAATACTTAATTGTAATGTAAGCAACTTTATAGGTGCAATTTATTCCTAAAAGATGATTTATGCTTCAATTTGTAGGAAAACAGCTATATATCACCGATAAATATCTAATATCATTAAAAACACTACATTTTATGGGTTTATATCAATATGATAAGTAAAACTACTTGTATATATATAGCATAACGCTACAGTTTACAAGAAACTATGAAAACGCTTGCATATACCGTTATATCACAATAAGAACCTCTTACTCTTCTATTACTAGCTTAATGTAATGTAAGCTACTTATAGGGGCAAATTATTCTAAAAAAGGATGGGATTACTTTCAATGTGGAGGAAACTGCTATATATCACCGATAAATATGCTATATCATTGAAAACACTACATTTTATGGTTTATAGCAATTCATAGTAAAACTACTTGATTATTACAAATAACGCTACAGTTTTAGAAGAAACTATGACAAACGCTTGCAATAAACCTTATATCACAATATTAACCTCTACTCTGCTATTTAATAGCTTAATGTTATGTTAAGCTACTTATAGGTGCAAATTATTCTAAAAAGAGATTTTATACATCAATTTGTAGGAAACAGCTATATATCACGATAACTAGCTAAATCATTCAAACACTACATTTTATGGGTTATAGCAATATAATAGTAAAACTACTTGTATATATACAATACGCTACAGTTTAGAAGAAACTATGAAAAACGCTTGCAATAACCGTTATATCACAATATATAACCTCTAACTCTTCTATTTAATAGCTTAATGTTATTTAAGCTACTTATAGGTGCAAATTATTCTAAAAAGAGGATTTTATACTTCGATTTGTAGGAAAACAGCTATATATCACCGAAAAATAGCTAATATCATTGAAACCACTACATTTTATGGGTTTATAGCAATATGATAAGTAAACTACTTGTATATATCAATAACGCTACAGTTTAGAAGAAACTATGAAAACGCTTTGCAATATACCGTTATACACAATAAATAACCTCTTACTCTTCTATTTAATAGCTTAATGTAATGTAAGCTACTTATAGGTGCAATTATTCTAAAAGAGGATTTTATACTTCAATTTGTAGGAAACAGCTATATATCACCGATAAATAACTAATATCATTGCAAACACTACATTTTATGGTTTATAGCAATATAATAGTAAAACTACTTGTATATATACAATAACGCTACAGTTTAGAAGAAACTAGAAAAACGCAAGCAATATACCGTTATATCACAATAAATAACCTCTTACTCTTTTATTTATAGCTAATGTAATGTAAGCTACTTATGTGCAAATTATTCTAAAAAGAGGATTTTATACTTCAATTTGTAGGAAAACACTATATATCACCGATAATAGTAATATCATTAAACACTACATTTTATGGGTTTATAACAATCTGATAAGTAAACTACTTGTATATACAATAACGCTACAGTTTAAAGAACTATGAAAAACGCTTGCTATATACCTTTATATCACAATAAATAACTCTTACTCTTCCATTTATTAGCTTAATGTAATGTAAGCTACTTATAGGTGCAAATTATTCTAAAAAAAGAATATTTTATACTTCAATTTGTAGGAAACAGCTATATATCACCGACAAATAGCTAATATCATTGAAAACACTACATTTTTAGGTTTATAGCAATATGATAAGTAAACTACTTGTATATATTCAATAACGCTACAGTTTACAAGAAACTATGACAAAACGCTTGCAATATACCGCTATATCACAATAAATAACCTCTTACTCTTCTATTTTTAGATAATGTAATGTAAGCTACTTATTGGTGCAAATTATTCTAAAAAAAGCATTGTATACTTCAATTTATAGGAAAACAGCTATATATCACCGATAAATATTTAATATCATTGAAAACACTACATTTTATGGGTTTATAGCAATCTGATAAGTAAAACTACTTGTATATATACAATAACGCTACAGTTTACAAGAAACTATGAAAAACGCTTGCAATATACCGTTATATCACAATAAATAACCTCTTACTCTTCTATTTAATAGCTTAATGTAATGTAAGCTACTTATAGGTGCAAATTATTCTAAAAACAAGATTTTATACCTCAATTTGTAGGAAAACAGCTATATATCACTGATAACTAGCTAATATCATTGAAAACACTACATTATATGGGTTTATAGCAATATGATAAGTAAAACTACTTGTATATAGACAATAACGCTACAGTTTACAAGAAACTATGAAAAACGCTTGGAATATACCGTTATATCACAATAAATTTCCTCTTACTCTTCTATTGTTTAGCTTAATGTAATGTAAGCTACTTTTAGGTGTAAATTATTCTAAAAAGAGGATTTTATACTTCAATTTGTAGGAAAACAGCTATATATCACTGATAACTAGCTAAAATCATTGAAAACACTACATTTTATGGCTTTATAGCAATATAATAAGTAAAACTATTTGTATATATAAAATAACGCTACAGTTTAGAAGAAACTATGAAAAACCCTTGCAATATACCGTTATATCACAATAAATAGCCTCTTACTCTTCTATTTAATAGCTTAATGTAATGTAAGCTACTTATAGGTGCAAATTATTCTAAAAAGAGGATTTTATACTTCAATTTGTAGGAAAACAGCTATATATCACTGATAACTAGCTAAAATCATTCAAAACACTACATTTTATGGGTTTATAGCAATATAATAAGTTAAACTACTTGTATATATACAATAACGCTACAGTTTAGAAGAAACTATGAAAAATGCTTGCAATAAACCGTTATATCACAATATATAACCTCTAACTCTTCTATTTAATAGCTTAATGTTATATAAGCTACTTATAGGTGCAAATTATTCTAAAAAGAGGATTTTATACTTTGATTTGTAGGAAAACAGCTATATATCACCGATAAATAGCTAATATCATTGAAAACACTACATTTTATGGGTTTATAGCAATATGATAAGTAAACTTACTTGTATATATACAATAACGCTACAGTTTACAAGAAACTATGAAAAACGCTTGCAATATACCGTTATATCACAATAAATACCCTATTACTCTTCTATTTAATAGCTTAATGTAATGTAAGCTACTTATAGGTGCAAATTATTCTAAAAAGAGGATTTTATACTTCAATTTGTAGGAAAACAGCTATATATCACCGATAAATAGCTAATATCATTGAAAACACTACATTTTATGGGTTTATAGCAATATAATAAGTAAAACTACTTGTATATATACAATAACGCTACAGTTTAGAAGAAACTATGAAAAACGCTTGCAATATACCGTTATACCACAATAAATAACCTCTTACTCTTCTATTTAATAGCTTAATGTAATGTAAGCTACTTATAGGTGCAAATTATTCTAAAAAGAGGATTTTATACTTCAATTTGTAGGAAAACAGCTATATATCACCGATAAATAGCTAATATCATTGAAAACACTACATTTTATGGGTTTATAGCAATATAATAAGTAAAACTACTTGTATATATACAATAACGCTACAGTTTAGAAGAAACTATGAAAAACGCAGGCAATATACCGTTATATCACAATAAATAACCTCTTACTCTTCTATTTAATAGCTTAATGTAAAGTAAGCTACTTATAAGTGCAAATTATTCTAAAAAGAGGATTTTATACTTCAATTTGTAGGAAAACAGCTATATATCACCGATAAATAGCTAATATCATTGAAAACACTACATTTTATGGGTTTATAGCAATCTGATAAGTAAAACTACTTGTATATATACAATAACGCTACAGTTTACAAGAAACTATGAAAAACGCTTGCTATATACCTTTATATCACAATAAATAACCTCTTACTCTTCCATTTATTAGCTTAATGAAATTAAGCTACTTATAGGTGCAAATTATTCTAAAAAAAGGATTTTATACTTCAATTTGTAGGAGAACAGCTATATATCACCGACAAATAGCTAATATCATTGAAAACACTACATTTTATAGGTTTATAGCAATATGATAAGTAAAACTACTTGTATATATTCAATAACGCTACAGTTTACAAGAAACTATGAAAAAAGCTGGCAATATACCGTTATATCACAATAAATAACCTCTTACTCTTCTATTTAATAGCTTAATGTAATGTAAGCAACTTATAGGAACAAATTATTCTAAAAAGAGGATTTTATACTTCAATTTGTAGGAAAACAGCTATATATCACCGATAAATAGCTAATATCATTGAAAACACTACATTTTATGGGTTTATAGCAATATGATAAGTAAAACTACTTGTATATATATACAATAACGCTACAGTTTACAAGAAACTATGAAAAACGCTTGCAATATACCGTTATATCACAATAAATAACCTCTTACTCTTCTATTTACTAGCTTAATGTAATGTAAGCTACTTATAGGGGCAAATTATTCTAAAAAAAGGATGGGATACTTCAATTTGTAGGAAAACAGCTATATATCACCGATAAATAGCTAATATCATTGAAAACACTACATTTTTTGGGTTTATAGCAATATAATAAGTAAAACTACTTGTGTATATACAATAACGCTACAGTTTAGAAGAAACTATGAAAAACGCAGCAATATACCGTTATATCACAATAAATACCTCTTACTCTTGTATTTAATAGCTTAATGTAATGTAAGCTACTTATAGGTGCAAATTATTCTAAAAAGAGGATTTTATACTTCAATTTGTAGGAAAACAGCTATATATCACTGATAACTAGCTAAAATCATTGAAAACACTACATTTTATGGGTTTATAGCAATATAATAAGTAAAACTACTTGTATATATACAATAACGCTACAGTTTAGAAGAAACTATGAAAAACGCAAGCAATATACCGTTATATCACAATAAATAACCTCTTACTCTTTTATTTAATAGCTTAATGTAAAGTAAGCTACTTATAAGTGCAAATTATTCTAAAAAGAGGATTTTATACTTCAATTTGTAGGAAAACAGCTATATATCACCGATAAATACTAATATCAATGAAACACTACATTTTATGGGTTTATAGCAATCTGATAAGTAAAACTACTTGTATATATACAATAACGCTACAGTTTACAAGAAACTATGAAAAACGCTTGCTATATACCTTTATATCACAATAAATAACCTCTTACTCTTCCATTTATTAGCTTAATGAAATTAAGCTACTTATAGGTGCAAATTATTCTAAAAAGAGGATTTTATACTTCAATTTGTAGGAAAACAGCTATATATCACCGATAAATAGCTAATATCATTGAAAACACTACATTTTATGGGTTTATAGCAATATAATAAGTAAAACTACTTGTGTATATAATATAATAATATAATAACGCTACAGTTTAGAAGAAACTATGAAAAACGCAGGCAATATACCGTTATATCACAATAAATAACCTCTTACTCTTGTATTTAATAGCTTAATGTAATGTAAGCTACTTATAGGTGCAAATTATTCTAAAAAGAGGATTTTATACTTCAATTTGTAGGAAACAGCTATATATCACGATAAACTAGCTAATATCATTGAAAACACTACATTTTATGGGTTTATAGCAATATAATAAGTAAAACTACTTGTATATATACAATAACGCTACAGTTTACAAGAAACTATGAAAAACGCTTGCAATATACCGTTATATCACAATAAATAACCTCTTACTCTTCTATTTAATAGCTTAATGTAATGTAAGATACTTATAGGTGCAAATTATTCTAAAAAGAGGATTTTATACTTCAATTTGTAGGAAAACAGCTATATATCACTGATAACTAGCTAAAATCATTGAAACAATACATTTTATGGGTTTATAGCAATATAATAGTAAAACTACTTGTATATATACAATAACGCTACAGTTTACAAGAACTATGAAAACGCTTGCATATACCGTTATATCACATAAATAACCTCTTACTCTTCTATTTAATAGCTTAATGTAATGTAAGTACTTATAGGTGCAAATTATTCTAAAAAGAGGTTTTATACTTCAATTTGTAGGAAAACAGCTATATATCACGATAATAGCTAAATCATTGAAACATACATTTTATGGGTTTATAGAATATAATAGTAAACTACTTGTATATATACAATAACGCTACAGTTTAAAGAACTATAAAAACGCTTGCAATATACCGTTATATCACAATAAATAACCTCTACTCTTCTATTTAATAGCTTAATGTAATGTAAGCTACTTATAGGTGCAAATTATCTAAAAAGAGGATTTTTACTTCAATTTGTAGGAAACAGCT
Organism: Chionoecetes opilio; assembly: GCA_016584305.1. Classification (NCBI taxonomy): domain Eukaryota; kingdom Metazoa; phylum Arthropoda; class Malacostraca; order Decapoda; family Majidae; genus Chionoecetes; species Chionoecetes opilio. The sequence continues at coordinate 29,989 of JACEEZ010022646.1, forward strand.
ATATATCACTGATAACTAGCTAAAATCATTGAAAACACTACATTTTATGGGTTTATAGCAATATATAAGTAAAACTACTTGTTATATATACAATAACGCTACAGTTTAGAAGAAACTATGAAAAACGCTAGCAATATACCGTTATATCACAATAAATAACCTCTACTCTTCTATTTATAGCTTAATGTAATGTAAGCTACTTATAGGTGAAATTATTCTAAAAAGAGGATTGTATACTTCAATTTGTAGGAAAACAGCTATATATCACCGATAAATAGCTAATATCATTGAAAACACTACATTTTATGGGTTTATAGCAATATAATAAGTAAAACTACTTGTATATATACAATAACGCTACAGTTTAGAAGAAACTATGAAAAACGCTTGCAATATACCGTTATATCACAATAAATAACCTCTTACTCTTCTATTTAATAGCTTAATGTAATGTAAGCTACTTATAGGTGCAAATTATTCTAAAAAGAGGATTTTATACTTCAATTTGTAGGAAAACAGCTATATATCACCGATAAATAACTAATATCATTGCAAACACTACATTTTATGGGTTTATAGCAATATAATAAGTAAAACTACTTGTATATATACAATAACGCTACAGTTTAGAAGAAACTAAGAAAAACGCAAGCAATATACCGTTATATCACAATAAATAACCTCTTACTCTTTTATTTAATAGCTTAATGTAATGTAAGCTACTTATAGGTGCAAATTATTCTAAAAAGAGGATTTTATACTTCAATTTGTAGGAAAACAGCTATATATCACCGATAAATAGCTAATATCATTGAAAACACTACATTTTATGGGTTTATAACAATCTGATAAGTAAAACTACTTGTATATATACAATAACGCTACAGTTTACAAGAAACTATGAAAAACGCTTGCTATATACCTTTATATCACAATAAATAACCTCTTACTCTTCCATTTATTAGCTTAATGTAATGTAAGCTACTTATAGGTGCAAATTATTCTAAAAAAAAGATTTTATACTTCAATTTGTAGGAGAACAGCTATATATCACCGACAAATAGCTAATATCATTGAAAACACTACATTTTATAGGTTTATAGCAATATGATAAGTAAAACTACTTGTATATATTCAATAACGCTACAGTTTACAAGAAACTATGACAAACGCTTGCAATATACCGCTATATCACAATAAATAACCTCTTACTCTTCTATTTATTAGGATAATGTAATGTAAGCTACTTATTGGTGCAAATTATTCTAAAAAAAGCATTGTATACTTCAATTTATAGGAAAACAGCTATATATCACCGATAAATATTTAATATCATTGAAAACACTACATTTTATGGTTTATAGCAATCTGATGAGTAAAACTACTTGTATATATACAATAACGCTACAGTTTACAAGAAACTATGAAAAACGCTTGCAATATACCGTTATATCACAATAAATAACCTCTTACTCTTCTATTTAATAGCTTAATGTAATGTAAGCTACTTATAGGTGCAAATTATTCTAAAAAAAAGATTTTATACCTCAATTTGTAGGAAAACAGCTATATATCACTGATAACTAGCTAATATCATTGAAAACACTACATTATATGGGTTTATAGCAATATGATAAGTAAAACTACTTGTATATAGACAATAACGCTACAGTTTACAAGAAACTATGAAAAACGCTTGGAATATACCGTTATATCACAATAAATTTCCTCTTACTCTTCTATTGTTTAGCTTAATGTAATGTAAGCTACTTTAGGTGTAAATTATTCTAAAAAGAGGATTTTATACTTCAATTTGTAGGAAAACAGCTATATATCACTGATAACTAGCTAAAATCATTGAAAACACTACATTTTATGGCTTTATAGCAATATAATAAGTAAAACTATTTGTATATATAAAATAACGCTACAGTTTAGAAGAAACTATGAAAAACCCTTGCAATATACCGTTATATCACAATAAATAGCCTCTTACTCTTCTATTTAATAGCTTAATGTAATGTAAGCTACTTATAGGTGCAAATTATTCTAAAAAGAGGATTTTATACTTCAATTTGTAGGAAAACAGCTATATATCACCGATAAATAGCTAATATCATTGAAAACACTACATTTTATGGGTTTATAGCAATATAATAAGTAAAACTACTTGTATATATACAATAACGCTACAGTTTAGAAGAAACTATGAAAAACGCTTGCAATATACCGTTATACCACAATAAATAACCTCTTACTCTTCTATTTAATAGCTTAATGTAATGTAAGCTACTTATAGGTGCAAATTATTCTAAAAGAGGATTTTATACTTCAATTTGTAGGAAAACAGCTATATATCACCGATAAATAGCTAATATCATTGAAAACACTACATTTTATGGGTTTATAGCAATATAATAAGTAAAACTACTTGTATATATACAAAAACGCTACATTTTACAAAAACTATAAAAAAACGCTTGCAAATATCCTTATATCAAAAAAAAATAACCTTTTAAACTCTTCCATTTATTAGTTTTAATAAAATTTAAAAGTTTTATGGGTCAAATTATTCTAAAAAAAAAATTTTTATACTTAAATTTTGTAGGAGAAAGTATAAATCCCCGAAAAATAGCTTTTATCATTGAAAACACTACTTTTTGGGTTTTTTTAGCAATTGTAAGAAAAACTACTTTTTAATTTCAATAACGCTACATTTTTCCAAGAAACTATGAAAAAAGCTGGAAATAAAATTTACCCACAATAAAAAAACCCTTACTCTTCATTTAATGTTAAATGAAATGTAAGCAACTTATGGGAAAAATTATTCAAAAAGAGGATTTTATACTTAAATTTGTGGGAAAACAGCTATATATCCCCGATAAATAGCTAATATAATTTAAAAAACACTACATTTTAGGGGTTTTATGAAATATGAAAAAGTAAAACACTTCTTTTATTTTACAATAACGCTAAATTTTACAAGAAACTATAAAAAAACCTTGCAAAAAACCTTAAAAATCAAAATAAATAACCTCTTACTCTTCTATTTACTAGCTTAATGTAATGTAAGCTACTTATAGGGGCAAATTTTTCCCAAAAAAGGAGGGGATATTCAATTTGTAGGAAAACAGCTTATATCACCGATAAAAAGCTAATACATTGAAAACACTACTTTTAGGGTTTTTATAGAAATATAATAAGTAAAATACTTGTATATTACAAAAACGCTAAAAGTTTAGAAGAAACTATAAAAAAACGCTTGCAATATCCCTTTTTTAAAACCCCAATAAAAAAACCTTTTACTCTTCTATTTTAAATAGCTTAATTTTAATGTAACTATTTATAGGTGCAAAATTATTCTAAAAAGGGATTTTATACTTAATTTTGTGGGGAAAAAACAGCTTATATTAAAGAAAAAATAACTAATATCATTGAAAACACTACTTTTTATGGGTTTATAGAAATTAATAAGAAAAACTACTTGTATATAAAATAACGCCAGTTTAAAAGAAACTAAGAAAAACGCAAGAAATATACCGTTTTATCACAAAAAAATAACCTCTACTTTTTTATTTAATACTTAATGAAAAGAAAGCTACTTTAGGTGCAAATTTTCAAAAAAGGGGATTTTATACTTAAATTTTTGTAGGAAAACAGCTATATATCCCCTAATAGCAAATTCTTTGAAAACACTACTTTTTTATGGGTTTATGAAATCTGATAAGAAAAACTACTTGTATATTACAATAACCTACATTTACAAAAACTATAAAACGCTTGCTATATACCTTTATCAAATAAAAACCTTTTACTCTTCCTTTTTACTTAATGTAATGTAAGCTACTTATGGTTTAAAATTTAAATTCAAAAAAAAGGTTTTTATACTTCAATTTGTAGGAGAACAGCTATATATCCCACAAATACAAATATCTTTGAAAACACTACTTATATGGTTTTTAGAAATATGTAATAAAACTACTTGTTATATATACAAAACGCTACATTTAAAAGAAACTATGAAAAACGCAAAATATACCGTTATATCAAAATAAAAAACCCTTTTACCTTCTTTTCTAGTTAAATGTAATGTAAGCTACTATAGGGGAAAATTATTCTAAAAAAAGGGAGGGGATACTTCAATTTTGAAAACCTATATTCACCGAAAAATAGCAAATACTTTGAAAACACTACATTTTAGGGGTTTATAGAAATAAAAATAAAACTACATGTATATATACAATAACGCTACTTTTTAGAAGAAATATGAAAAACGCTTGCAATAACCGTTATATCACAAAAAATAACCCTTACTCTTCTTTTAATGCTTAATGTATGAAAGCTACTTATAGTGAAAATTATTAAAAAAAGGGGTTTTTATCTTCAATTTGTGGGAAAACACTAAAATTTACCGTAAATACTAATATCTTTAAAAACCTACATTTTAGGGGTTTTTATGCAAAAAATAAGTAAAACTACTTTTTAATAACAAAAACGCTTAGTTTAAAAGAAATATGAAAACGAAAGCAATATCCCGTTTATCAAAATAAAAAACCTCTTACTCTTTATTTATAGCTTAATGTAATGTAAGCTACTTATGGGTGCAAATTATTCTAAAAAGGATTTTATATTTTCAATTTGTGGGAAAAACAGCTATTTCACCATAATAGCTAATATCTTTGAAACACTAATTTTAGGGGTTATAAAATCTGAAAAATTAAAACTCTTGTATATATCAATAACGCTACAGTTTACAAAAAACTTAAAAAACCCTTGCTATATACCTTTATATCCAAAAATACCCTCTTACTTTTCCCTTTATTAGCTTAATGTAATGTAAGCTACTTTTGGGTGCAAATTTTCTCAAAAAGGATTTTTATTTCAATTTGTAGGAGAACAGCTATATATCCCGAAAAATGCAAATATCATTAAAAACTCTACATTTAAAGGTTTTATGCAATATGATAGAAAAACTACTTGTTATTCAAAAAACGCTACATTTTACAAGAAACTAGACAAACGCTTGCAATAACTGCTAATCACAAAAAAATAACCTCTTACTTTTCTATTTATTACTTAATGAAATTAAGCTCTTATAGGTCAAATTATTCAAAAAAAGGGGTTTTTTAACTTAAATTTGTAGAGAAACAGCTATTTTACCGAAAAATATAATTCATTGAAAACACTACATTTTAAATGGTTTATACAAAAATAAGTAAACACTTGTATATATAAAAACGCTACAGTTTACAAGAACATGAAAAACGCTTGAAATATCCCGTTATATCCATAAAAAACCTCTTCTTTTCTTTTTTAATAGCTTAATGTAATGTAAGCTACTTATAGGTCAAATTATTCAAAAAAAAAGTTTTATACCTCAATTTGAAAAAAACCTATAACACTGTAACTACTAATATCATTGAAAACCTACATTTTATGGTTTTATACAATATGATAAGTAAAACTATTTTATAAGACAATAACGCACAGTTTACAAAAAACTATAAAAAACGTTTGGGAAATATACCGTTTATCACATAATTTCCTCTTACTCTTCTATTTATTACAAAATGAATGAAAGCTCTTATAGGTGAAAATTAAATTAAAAAAAGAGGTTTTTTATACTTCTTTGTGGAATGAGCTATATATCATGATAACTACTAAAATCATTGAAACCTACTTTTATGGTTTTTATAGAAATATAAAGTAAAACTATTTGTATATATAAAATACGCTACATTTAAAAAACTATAAAAACGCTTGCAATATCCGTTTATCAAAATAAATACCTCTTACTCTTCATTTAATAGCTTATGTAAGTAAGCTACTTATAGGGCAAATTATTCAAAAAAAGGGGATTTTTTACTTAAATTTAAAGGGAAAAACAGCTATATATCACCGTAAATCTAATACTTGAAACACATTTTTAGGGTTTTTATACAATATAAAAAGAAAACTACTTGTATATATACAAAAACGCTACGATTACAAAAAACTTAAAAAAACGCGGAAATATACCGTTATATCACAATAAAACCTCTTCTCTTCTTTTTAATAGCTTAATGAAATTTAAAGAAACTTATAGGGCAAATTATTATAAAAGGGGTTTTTATACTTAAATTTTGTAAAAACAGCTTATATCCCGAAAAATAGCAATTCTTAAAAACACTCATTTTTAGGGGTTTATAGCTATTAATGAAAAACTCTTGTATATATATACAAAAAACGCTACATTTTACAAAAAAACTATGAAAAACGCTTACAATATACCGTTTATCCCCAAAATAACCCCCTTATCTTCTATTTACTAGCTTAATGTAATAAAAAGCTACTTTGGGGGTAAATTATTCTAAAAAAGGATGGGATACTTCGTTTTGTAGAAAACAGCTAATATCCCCGATAATACTAATATCTTGAAAAAAACTACTTTTAGGGGTTTATAGCAATAAAATAGTAAAACTACTTGTATTTACAAAAACGCAAATTTTTAGAAAAAACTATAAAAAACATTGCAATATACCGTTTATCCAAAAAATAACCTCTTACTCTTCTATTTAAACTTAATGTAATGTAAGCTCTTTAGGTGCGATTATACAAAAAAGGGGATTTTATACCTCATTTGTGGGAAAACAGCTATTTCACTGAAAACTGCTAAAATCATTCAACACTACATTTTTTAGGGGTTTATAGCAATTAATAAGAAAAAACACTTTATTATACAAAAAACGCTCTTTTAGAAGAAACTATAAAACGCTTGCAAAAAACCCGTTATATAAAAATATAAATCTCTAACTCTTCTATTTAATACTTAATGTTATGTAGCTCTTTTTGGGGTAATTATTCTAAAAAAGGATTTTATATTTAAATTTGTGGAAAACACTATATATCCCGTAAATAGCTATTCGAAAAACCTACTTTTGGGTTTATAGAAATTGAAAAGTAAACTTACTTGTATATATAAAATAACGCTACAGTTTAAAAAAACTATGAAAAACGATTGCAATACCGTTTATCACAATAAATACC
>JACEEZ010022647.1:0-17138 GCA_016584305.1 Chionoecetes opilio
GAAAAAAAAACCCTGGAAAACCTCCCCTCTCGAGGGAAGACGATTCCCCCGGGAATGAATGTTGGGCTTCTCCATACCATCACTCCGTGATCGTTTTTCACCCCCCATCACTTAGACCTGGGAACACAAAAAACCAAATACATTTTTTTTTATTTTCATCGAAAAATCATCATGGCATTAGCTACATTTTTTTATAGTGATGGAAGTAAAGGGATACGGCGGGCACACACAAAAAAAGCTAAGTTCACACCTAAGATGTTGTAATATGATGTAGGGAAAAAAACCAAAAAAAAGGGACAAAAAAAACGCCAACGACACCGCAACTATTTACTCTGACCCCAAAGCAGAAAACTGAACGAAAGCACCCATTAAAACGGGAGGAAAACTGAAGTTTTCCTGATTGAACTTGTCACGACAGGGAAAAAAGGGCAACTGTGCGGGGTGTGTCCGATGAACTGGGTTTTTTTGGACACCCTAAATTTTATATTTTTATAAAAATTATATTTATATATAATATATATATATATTATATAAAAAAAAATATTATAAATATTATATAAAAATATATATTATATAAAAAACCACCCCCCCCTCTTTTTTCCCGACTAATGGGGGCGGACCCTGGCCCGGGGGAACCCCAAAAAGTCCGGGGAATCGCAACAGTCCCGGCCATTCCCACCCCCCGGGACGTTTATCCTACTCTATCAGGGAGGCCCCTTATACACATTCATTCGAGAATCCGATATATGAGATGTGAAAATTAGGGTCTTTTTTCAATATCGAGATCGAAAACCCAAATCACGCTTCAATGGGGTGAGTAAATTTGGCCATTTATTTCAAAAGTAAATTAAAAAGTTATTTACAAAAATTATAAAGTCTTTTACTGATATTTTTTACCTAAGTTTTCAATAATCAATCGATGGTGGGGGGGTGGGGGATTTCTAATTGTTTTTTTCTTCCCCCCTTTTTTTCCCCACGGCTAAAATGGCTTTTTAACACCTCACACCCCCCCTACCACGTTTTAAAAACCCACCACGCAACCCTAAAACCCTATAAACGGCATTAAAACAGGGTTTTATGGGGTTATGGCCTAACACAAGCGGCCTGCCCTCAGCACGCTAAAACCTGTTGTTGTGAAGGCTACAAACCATTTTTTTCCAATGCACAAATGCGCTACTTTCGCCCTGCACAAATTCGCCAGGCAAAATTTAATTACAAATTTTAGCATAAATGCAAAAAGCTTTTTTCCCTTTCCCTTGGAAAATATTTAAAACAAATATAATTTCTGTCCCAAAATTTCTTCCCTTTGGCCTGTGTCTTTTTTGCCCCACATTCTGAAACATTTTTACAGCCTATATGACACCTGTTTCGGCTGAAATGGTACAAAAATTGATAATTCTGGTGGCTCGGTATACAATGGGGCCCTAAAAAAAATTCAAAACCCTGGTCAATGACAATGATTTCAATCCAAAAGGGGTTTTTGGGGGCAGTGAAAGGTCTGCGCACCCTCCCTTTCCCCTTACCTACCCTACCCTCTGAGTCTAGTGTATACGGGGCGTCCACAAGAGTACATACAACTCTTTTTGCTTGTATGTATTGTCCCTTGTGAGTTTTTTTGTGATTTGCTGGTTTACTTAATTGCTTATTGTGACTTATTTGTGCTCTTTTCCTACTGTGCTGTCACCCTTTCCCATTCCTGTGTTTTGTGGGGGGTGTGGTGGTGCGGGTGTGTATATAGAGCCTATATTTTTGGATTTTGGAGTTTGTTGTGTTTGCTATAGTTTTTTTTAGCTTAAAAAGCATGTTTTTTAAAAAAAAAAAAAAAAAAAAAATTTTTTATAAATTCTGGGTCCGGAACAAACTATATTTTACCATTATTATGTGTTTCGTTATACGAAATCGTTTTAAGAGTATGCCGTGGAACCTAACTGTTTGTATTTTGGGGCCTCCCTGTTTTTTACTGTCCGGCAACCCCCAAATACAACTACCCGCCGCGGACTTTTACTCACTTTTTGTTGTTTTTTGGGTGAAAGGACCCCTTTGGGGAACACTATGGCCCTGGCGATGCCTATGTGCTAACAAGGCCTGTAGTTGACCTTTTTCCTCGGGAAAAGGCACAGGTGAGGGGATGCCGTGTTGCCGGGAGGGGTGGACGCCGCCACCACCAGCAGGGTGGGCAGGTCCGGGTGGCGTGTTCAGGGCGAGGATTGAGAGCGTAGCACACACGGTGTGGTGAAACGGGGACAGTGCGCAAAAAAGTGTTCATAGCCCTCAGAGACGTTCCTGCACCGGGGTCGTGGGGGCCCGGGGGACAAACGGGGGCGGTGCAGGTAAACCCGTGAGTGTCGGGTCCCCAAATGTAAAAAATACGACTGCTGGCGCTGCCCCTGGCGGGGCAGCGAAAGTGTTCAGTAGTCTAAAGGACTTCCTGCACCGGGGGCAGTGGGGGCAGGGCTGACAGAGGGGGTGCAGGTAAATCGTGTGTATTTTGTCCCCAAAATGTAAAAAATACACTGCTGAGCATGCTGCCCCCTGGGGGGCGCGGACACTGCCCAAGGGGGTGACAGGAGACCTGGGCCCCCGGACAATTTTTGCCCATTTCGGACTGGATCAGGCATTTGCCCGGGACTCTGCATACCCCCGGGACCTCGGATTTTTTTCCGGGAAAAATCCGATACCCGGGGAAATGGGGTCCGGGAAAACGGGGTTTTTGTGTGTATTTTAAATATATATATATATATAATATATATATATATACCGTTTTTGCCGGCCATAAGACGCACCTCCGCATAAGAGCCCCCCATTTTAACAAGGATTTTGAGAAGAAAAAAATAATGGGGGTTTTTAAGAAATTTTTTTTTTTGAAAATTTAGAAATTTTTAAAAAAAAAAGGATTTTGGGGGAAAGCAATGATTATGAGCTGTACCAAAATAAAATATTCACTTGAGTAAATGTGAATAAAAAATCATACATCAAAATGAAAAGGGAATGACGGGGAAACCCAAAATGGGTCATAATCTGATATAGCGGTGCCCCCACAAATTGATATTCAAAATATTATCTACCTTTTACATATCTTAATTTAATGTTTGTTGGGTTGCCTTTGTTGCTTTTCTGCTGTGTTTAGACCGTGGAAATTTTCAGTATAGTATTGGTATTTTTTTGGGGAGGGGGTTTTCAAAGCCCTAGGGCTTTCCCTACATCTCGTGTAGTTTTCTTCATTCTGATTTTTTGAGCCCTTTTCCCATGGCCCAAAATTTGAATAAAAAGGGCTTTACACTAGAAACCAAAAACTACCGTTATTTCGCCAAAAATTTAAAGTTAGGTTAAATCAGTTGGGTTTAAGTTGGGTTGGGTTTAGAGGGGGGGTTTTGGGTTTAGTAAAATGATATAGAAAAAAAAACAAAAAAATTATCCATAAAATGGCAGTGTGAAGCGACAAAGTTTTCGGGGGGGACCTGGAGGGCAGGTTGCCCCCCAACACACACACATACATATAAACAAAAATTGATTTTTCCCACAAAAAAAGAGAGCCCAATTAATTTCAAAAACATCAAAAATTTAGGAGGGCTAATTTCGGGCCCCAAAATCGGGGGTTGTCCAATAACAAAAATTCACGAAGATTTTAGGTAAAAACTGTAAGGGACCCCTCTCTACCTTGTTTTTTGTAAAATTTTTGGGGCACCCTGTCAGGATCGCAATATTCGCCCCGGTTTACACCTATGAATCTATCACAGTCGTGAGGGTTGATTGTCTTCTTCAGGAAGGGAAAAAGGTGAAGGCTGGTTCACACTCTAAAAACACGGGAGTGTTCTGTCGCCGTGTCTTTATTCACCTATTCTCCGTTTTTCCCTCATTTTTGGGAGTTCCTGCTCACCCCCCTAAGCAGACATGGTGCCTCAGAGGCTAGGTTTTAAGAAATTTGCATTAATAGCCTTCTGTTGGGTGAAAAAGAGGTTGAACTCTAAAAAACACTGTTTTGGGTACAAAGCCTTGAGAAAAATACAATTATCACCGCCCACAGTCCCATTACTTAAAAAATTCTTCCCCGAAAACCCTTACGTGACAGGACGTGATGTATTGAGCCGTGACGCGGTGCCCGTTTTGTGTAAAAACGTCTATTTTGTTGGGAAAGTAAGAAAATTTTAAAGGATGTGATGAACGGTGCCCTTTCACCCTGATGTATTGGGTGATTCGGCCCTTGAGGTGGACGGTGTGGCAAACCCTGATGGTCTTGGGCTTGGTGTACCGTGTGGAAGACTTGTCCCACAGGTACCGTTGCGCCTTTTTTTACAAGCACTCTTTATAAGTTTTTCCTTTCCTTGAGTACAGGGGGGAGGTTGGGGGTCAAAATGGCAAAGGCCTATGTGTCCCCCCTATCCCACCTTGCTTTCCACTGTAGCGGGGTTAAACCACCGACATACACCCTGCATCGGGTTGGGGCCCCCCCCCTGTCTGGGGCCAAGATTTGGGGCCCAGGGTGACCTGCGCTGACCTGCTTTTCCTCGCCACACAACTGCAACCCCCAGCCAGGTTATTCAGTCAGCTACAGGACACCAGAAACCAAAAACCCGCCCCCGCCCTCTTGTCCCCCCGTTGTACAATGCTCCTGTCAAATAACAACAAAGCCACAAAGCCTTTTCTCCATCCTTGGTGTATGACAACTCCCCCAAAATACTACCCTCCTCCACCCCTCCACTCCTTCAAATAAAACTTTAACACCTCTTTGTTTCACTATTCCATTTAAAACAAAAATACTCATTAAGCGAAGATTCCACATCTTTTCTGCCTCCCCCTTCTTCATCCCCCCCCTTCCAAATGTTGTTCGCTGTGTGGCGCGATCGAATGCAGGTTAAGGCCATCTCAATTGCGGGGTGTTTTCTTTTCCATGGGTGCGGGAGGGGTCTGAGCGGGAATGACCCTGGTGGGCGGCGGAGGGCGTCGCGAGTGAAGTATCTCAGGTGAAGCGGCAGACCTGAGATATCAACTTTTTTCAAAGGACGCAGGGGGGTGGGGAATGTTTAATCTGACCGGCCATCTTGGCAGCAAAAATCCTATCATGTTGCCCCAGCTCTTATTTTCTCTTTAAAAACCAAACCCTTGTCTTAGTATTAGCATTACTGTTTTATAACACAGTTACAATTTTTGCTCAGTGAACTACTGCTCACACAGATCACTCCAACCCCTTTTGTAATACACCACCCTGTTCTGCATTCTCTGCCCCCCCTCTCATGCCCTATATGGGCCCCATTAACGCAGGTGAAATTTCATTCCTTTTTTAAGGGGAAATAAATGGTCTTATGTGCCGGCAAATCGGTATAAAATATATATATATATAAAATATTATATATAATAATATAATATATATATTATATATATATATATATATATTATATAATCAGCCCATTGATATTGGCACGGAAATTTTTCGCCTCGCCGCAGCGTCGTCTACATAAAAAAATGTTAAAAAAAATTTATGGGATATTACCTACCCCTAGTACTTGGTCGGGTAGCCCTTCTTCCTGCGCTCTTTTAGACGTTTTGGGGACGGATAAGGCCGATTCTGGAGGGGGGGGGTCCAGGGTTTGCCCAATGTCCGGAGCTGGGCGACAAGCTTGGGCACTGGGAAGTGGGCGCCCCCGAGGGGGCGTTTCTCAAGGCCCAATTTTTCAATGGGCTTAAAATTGGGGCTATTGCCTGGCCATTCCCCGATATGTCCACACCCACCCCCAAATCAAAAACCCAAAAACTGCCAAATTTTGGGTGTGTGACCTGGGCACCCCCTGCTGAATATCTCGCTCTGGCGGGCTATGAAAAGTCCTCCGGGGATCGGGTAGAACTCGAGGTAACTTTCTTTGTTAAACCCTCAAATTTTTTTGGAAAACCCCCTAAATCCCCCTGCCGTGGGAGCCAAAAGCCCCCCCCCACCATGACACTATCCGGGTGTTTCACGGTCCCCCCAGTGTACTTGGGGTGGTAAGGGTCCGAGCCGGCCCTAAAAACCTCACCTTCCCTCCCCTTTTTCCTGTCATGTGAAGGTCGCCTCGTCAGACCACAACACTTCTTCCCCCTTCTTGGTTCCCAGGCTAAGTATTTGTCTCATTCGGGAATATAAGCTTTCCTTTTGGAGGGTCCTTTTTTAAAATTGGGCCTTCTCGTGGGCGCAAAATATGAAGCAAAAATCGTCCGACCTCTTTGGATAGTTTCCGGACTGAGGTCCGGGGAGCCTCGGAAAATTTTTTTTTTTTTTTTTTTTTTCCTTTCCTTTCGGGGTTCCGGTCCCGGCCGGGGGAGCATTTTCAGGGTCGTTGAAGGTACTTTGGGCCCTTTCCGTTCCCTACACCCATCCGAGTCTCCCCCGTCCCCTTGAAAACTTTTTGACCCGGGGACACTTCTCTGCCCCCCGGTTTGGCGGGTCTTTTTATCTTTTTTCCACAAATCAGGGTCACCTGCACTGCCGGTCCCTTCCCCGCTTGCCCCACACGGGCAAAAAGTCCTCGGACAAAAATTTTCGCTGCCGCCCAGGTGGTCCCCTCTCACGGCAAAAGCCCCGGCTGATATTGCTTTCCAAACGGAGTATCAATAGGTAAACTGTCGGGTCTAATCTCGCGTAATTTTTTTAAATTTTTTTGGGTTCTTGGTTCCCGTTTTTGGGTTGGCCAGTGTCCCCTAAGCCAATGGATTTTGTGTTATATATATATATATATTATATATATATATATATATATATATATATATATATATTATATAAAATATATAAATTTTAAAATATATATATTATACCGTATTTGCCGGCGCATAAGCGCAGTTTTTTTCCAAGAAAGGGAATGAAAAATTCACCCTGCGTCTAATGCGGCCATATTGCTAATGAGAGGTCGGGCAGAGAATGCAGAATGGCCGGTGATGTATTACTAAAGGGGTCTCGAGTGATCTGTGTTGAGCAGTAGACCACTGAACATAAATTTATAACTGTGTTATTAATAATATCAAAAGTAAGGCATAATGCCAAGAAAAAGTTGGAGTTTAAGAGAAAACAAGAGGTGGGGCAACAAGGTGGCGCTTTCTTTTGCCAAGATGGCCGTCATATGTAAACATCACCCCCCTCCCGCAGTCCCGCTGCCTATCTCCACTGTAAATGGATGGGAGACAGGGTAGGCCAGGGTAGGCTCAATCCTTACTCCTGTATCTCTATGGATAAGGAAATTGTAAACTGTAACTGGAAAGAGTGCTAGTAAAAAGGCTGCAACGGCACCTGTAGACAGGACAGAAGCCTTGCACACATCACACCAAGACCAAGACCCATCACGGCGCCACAACTTTGTCCGCCTCAAGGCCGAATAATATCATACCATCATGCCTTGACCTGTACCTTCCTGAGGAAGACTAATCAACCCTCGTGACTGGGATAGATTCACAGGTGTAAACCATGGCGAATATCTTCGATCCCGACATCGGTGCCCTTCAACAATAACAAAAAGATAGAGATGGTTACCTAACAGTGTAATATCTTGGTAATTTTTTGTTATATGGCAACCATCGATTTCGAGGCCGAAACTTAGTTTTCCTGAATAGTTTTGGTGTGTTTTGAATTAATCTGGCGCTCGTTTTTGTCGGACATCAATGTTTGTTTACATGTGTGTGGGGGGGGGAGGGGGGGTGCCCACCCTGCCCCTCCAGGCCCGCCCCGCAAACATTGCTAAGCTTCACACTGCCATAGTATCTGTAATTTTCGTTTTATCTCTATATCTTCTACCAAACCAAATTCCACCTTTAACCTAACCTAACTTAATCTGATTAAACCTAACTTAACTTTCTGGCTAAAATAACGGTAGATTTTCGGTAGTACATGTAAAGCCATTAATATTCGATTGCACCATGGAAAATGGGGCTCAAAATACACAAAATGAAGAAAGATGCACGATAATGTAGGTAAGAATCCTAGGACTTTTGAAAGCCCACTACCGAAATAATACCATTATTTTTTTCTGCAAATTTTCCACAAAGTCTAACTAAACCATAGCAAAAAAAAAGAAAAGCAACAAAGTCATACCTACAACATTAAATCTAAGCTAAATGTCATAGGTAGATAATATTAGAATATAAATTCGTGGATGTAGCTATGTTGGGAGGTAAACAGTGACTAGCGCTACATCAGGGATTTGGCACACTCGCCCACGACTGTTCGGGACTGGTATTACGAGAGGTAGTAAGTATCCAGGCTCGCTCATTACTGCTTGTTATGCTATGAAATTTCATTATTCTAGTTGAAAGTAGACTAAAATCACATTTGAATTGCTATTATTCATACATATGAGTAAAGATATGAAAATACTTTCAAGGCGCTCATCCACGCCTGGCAGCGCGGCCGCGGCAGCAGCAGCAGCATTATGAGACATTATAATCAACCCCAAAATAGATAAAAAGGAAGAAAAAGTCTCCCGTAAAGTATGAGTTTTTCCCCAAAATGTTGATGCTTTCTCTCACCGTCTGGCTAGTCAAGCTCAAGCTCTAGTGAAAGGTAAACAAACTACGAGCCAGATTCAGCCGTGGCTTCCAAAGGTATTGCTTATTATCATGACTAATGCTCATTATTATATATATTAATGGTTGTGAAGTGCAGTTCTATACACGTGTCACTATTTAGGTCAGTGTAGCACTGCGTTTTCACCTTAGATAAGGTGATTTAGGGGTGGGTTTAGGTGACAGGGAGACGTAGCAGCGGCCACGCCATAAAAACTAATAGTCACTATTTTAAACAATACAACACCTTTTTACCACTAAATCACTAGCAGTAAAAGGCTCCTTCCTTATATAGCTTAATATGTGATATATCAAAACTCCTTAAAACCCAAGCATTCCAAAGTAAAATGAAAAAAAAATACAATTATGTTTTAGTTGACAATTCGAGCGGGGGATAAGCGTCTGAAATGGGGGGGGGGGGGGGGGGGGGAAGTCATGCAAATGGAGGTTCCGTTTACATCAAACAATCAATCATTGGGGGCATAAAGCCGGGGGCGCGTCGCCTCGCCCACCCTAAAGACGCTACTCCCGGGGGTCACCACGTGCGAGTTTTCCCATGCAGGCTCCTTTCCCATACCAAGCAGCTCTCGACAAGAAAAATCAACTTGCCCAGCACGAGCCTTGTGGGCGCCCCCTTGGCCTCCTCCACGCCGGATTGTCTCTTACAGATACAACCCGATTGGAAGGATCGTTTTCAGGGTAGCGTGCCACATGCCCATATAGCCGAAAATTGGCGCTGACGGACTATGCAGGTAATAGGCCTCGATTCAGTCCCCACGGGGCAATAGCTGATTTGACACGTAATCATCCCAGCGATACCCCATGATTCTGCGAAGATACTTATTACCAAAGGCATTGATTCGTCTCTTCAAGTCACTATTTAGTGTCCATGTCTCACAACCATAGAGTAAGACAGGGATCACAAGCGACTTGAAGATCCGGATCTTTGTCCTTCTGCACAGATACCGACAACGCCAAAATATTCCCGCTGAGCGAGCCCATAACACCGTGGGCTATGCTAATCCGCCGTAAGACTTCTTGACGTGACCCGCCGTCATTAGGGACCTGCGCTACCAAGGAAATGTAAAACTTTCCAAGATCTCAATGTCCTCGCCACATGCATGAACAGACTGTACTGCTTCATCTAGTAAGTCTCCAAACACCTGGACCTTGGTCTTGAGCCAGGAGACCTAAGTCCCAAAGGCTTGCCTCCTCGTGCAGCGCCTCGAGAGCCATCACCAGGAACCTCCAGCGACTCAGCAAAGTTTTACTGCTCATTGGCAAAAACAAATCAATGATCTTGGTGTTGCCGACTGATGCTCCACAATCACTTTGATCTACAACCTTTTCCAATACCCAGTCCATACAAGCTTGAAAAGTGATGGGGCAGGACCGCACCCTTGCCTCACTCCTGTATTTCCCGGAAAGAAGCTGGGTACACCTGCCCCACACTTCACAGCACTCTCAGTCCCAGAATACAGACCAGTTATCAAACCAATAGTCCTTGCAGGAATCCCTCGAAGTCGCAGAAGATCCCAAAGTGACTCACGATGCACTGAGTCAAACGCCTTCTTGAGATCAACATAGGGTGCAAGCATCCCCTGTCAAAAATCACGTCGGCGTTCCACCAGTAAGGTGGAACCTTAAATAGAATAGGCCGTTACATCGAGGTCCGTTATATCGAGGTTTGACTGTCATATATTATTTTGGGTGGGCCCCTTATTTGGCAATTTTCAAAATTTTCAAAAACCCGGGGCGGGCAGTCATATTGACCCATTTACTCTAAAAACGCGTGTGCAAAATATTTTTGAAAAATATTATATTTAGGGGTCGCGCAATGAGTCTAAAATTTGACATATTTTTAAAAGTAATTTTACTACGGTTCTTGGTTTATTATAATAAAACTTGCATGACATTTTGGCTTTTATGTCACAGCTTTGAATCAAGAAGCCCTCTCAAACATGTTTTTTACTGGTTTTGTGTGGTGAAAGTATCTCTCTGGCCACCCCCTCTCTATGTCACGTTTCGAACTGGATTTCATCAAAAAATTAAAACATGTCATCCGGGCAGGCATAACTGCTGGAGCTGTCACTGATCATCCTGGGCAGACAGCCGCTGCGTGGGATCAGGATATTGCGTCCTGGTGCCCTCCACTTTGCCTGCTGGATGGCGAAAATCTTACGGCCTCAAGATCTACCTGTTTTCCCCGATCCAGAGCATGTTTTTGCCTCACTCAGGAGAGAAATCTGGAATTTTTAAAGCCTCGTTGCTTTCCACCGTCTCGACGTAAAGTGTCGTCTTGGTTCCGTGCGACATCCCTGGCTGCGGGCCCGACACGAAACCTCAAACTGTTCAAGATGTTGGTGTCCTACCCCACAAAAAGTNTCGATATAAGCACTGGGTTCATACTCTGTGCAGTGTACCTCCTACCAGGTATGTGAAACTGAAGAGAAGGAGATGTTCTACGCCAAACTCGGCACTATATTAGACCAGTGTCCTCATCAAGACACACTCATTGTCGTGGCGACTCAATGCTTCTACTGGACTTGGGAGAGATGGCTATGAGTTGTGTTGGTCCCCATGGCTCTGGTACCAGGAACATTAACAGTTCTCTCCCACTGAATTTCACTAGGTCCAGAAGGTTGAGAATTGCAGGTTCTTGGTATCAGAGACCAGAGCTGCACCGCTGGACATGGTATAGTAATGCGTGGCCGGACAGTTTGCCTACGGACAGTTTACCTACGGACAATTTGCCTACCGGACAGTTTGCCTACGGACAGTTTGCCTACCGGACATTTTGCCTACCGGACAATTTGCCTACGGACACTTTGCCTACGGACACTTTGCCTACGGACACTTTGCCTCAGTGTTTCCACATGAAAAATTTTCTTTACCTTGGACAGTTATAGTGATATCCCTACCGTAGATAACAGTATAGTCGCCAGCTGCAATAATGTCGCCAGGTGCCAAATATTACGAATTATAGCATCACTACTGATGTGTATGTGCCACTGAAGATGATACACAGTAGTTCATATCGGTGACAGGACATCTCATACCGCGGACAATTCATACCGGACAATTCATATCATGCTAATTCATACCCCGGAAAATTCATACCCCGGACAATTCGTACCCCGGACAATTCATACCCCGGACAATTCTTACCCCGGAAAATTCATACCCCGGACAATACTTACCCCGGACAATTCATACCCCGGACAATTCATACCCCGGACAATTCTTACCCCGGACAATTCATACCATGCTAATTCATACCCCGGTCACCGAATAGTTTACTTATTGGAAATAATGAAATATATTTTTTAATGTTTATAAATAATTAATATAGGCCTATAACGTCTCATATATACTTGTTTTGGGCATGATATTTTTTTTTTTTTTTTTTTTTTTTTCCTATAATTTTTTCAAAACTTTTATATGATAGAATAAGCTTGTCCATATGTTAATTGGGGGTTTGAGGGCAGACTGCTGAAAATTGAAAAATCGGTTTAATAAAATTTTTGAATGACTATTATTAAAAAACTAAGCTTCATTGGGGATTGCAAATGGTTGCATTTAGACGGCATTAGTGTGGACTTATTCAATTAGTGCCCGGTATGGGTATGTCAAAAAGTATGAGAGTGGTAACTCTTACAATTTGTATCTATTTTACACTTTGTTACCCTCTATCTCAGTTAATTATGGACGGAGAGTGTTCATTTTTACTGGTGATATCATTGACGTTATCCACAATATATGTGCACAGAACGAGCTCTGAGTGGGCCTTGGTTTGAAAAATGAATTTTTTTTCTTTTTTTTCGCATTCACATGGTCTACCCATCCACGCACCAAGAATGATAGAGACTTGAATTACGCTATAACTTTAGAAAGTAATGATATCTACCTCAAATATTAACCATTTGAAGAATGCAATGAAAAATGTGCTCTCTATAATTGTTCAAATATGAGCTTAAAATAACTTTTTTGAAGATTTTCAAAGTCTTCCCGTTTCAAAAGGGAGGTTCATTCAGGCATGCAATTCAGTCTACATTGTGTAGAATCCAATGATGCCTGCTATTTGAGTGTCCAAAAAAGTTAAAATATATATATATATATATATATATATATATATATATATATATATATATATATATATGAATGCATAAACTTTGAAGAAAAAAATCCGTCTATATGCCCATATTTGGAATATTGTAATTCTAAGAGTTTATTATAAACCCTTGAAACTCTAACAGCTGCTCAATAGTAGTATAATGTGCAAGGAGAAGAAATGGCAATGCTGTATCTTTATTCATCTTTGAGTGCTAGTGACTTAAATATCGGTCATAGGACTTTCTATATTCAAATAGTGCCTGCGGTCAAATATCAAGGCTTATATTTTTTTCTATTTTCCCTTGAAAAGGAAATTGAATGGTGTTTTCTGTAGACTGCATATAGTTTTACGTATGAGAGAGGTATATTATCGTTGAATTATTTTTATTGTTCTGTTAGAATAGCTAAAAAATGGCCTTATATTTTTTTCTCAAAAATTTTCAAATTAGTTCAATTTAATTTTTCGGCTTAAGGTATATCAAATGGACTAAAGAGAAATAGAAAAATTTAGAGAAATATGAGAGGGAGGGAAATGCCACTATTTTTTGTATAATTTAAATATTTCACCTTAAGAATATTAGTTTTTGGGTTGTATCTTAGTATCTTATACTTTTTTGGGGCATGATTTTTTTTTTTTTTTTTTTTTTTTTTTTTTTTTGCCTATAATTTTTTCAAAACTTGTATATGATAGAATAAGCTTGTCCATATGTTAATTGGGGGTTTCAGGTCAGGCTGCTGAAAATTGAAAAAAATCGGTTTAATAAAAATTTTGAATGACTATTTTTCAAAAACTAAGCTTCATTGGGGATTGCAAATGGTTGCATTTAGACGGCATTAGTGTGGACTTTATTCAATTAGTGCCCGGTATGGGTATGTCAAAAAGTATGAGAGCGGTAACGCTTACAATTTGTATCTATTTTACACTTTGTTACCCTCTATCCCAGTTAATTATTGATGGAGTGTTCATTTTTACTGGGCATATCATTGACATTATCCACTATATATGTGCAAAGAATGAGCTCTGAGTGGGCCTTAGTTTGAAAAATGATTTTTTTGTTTTTCTTATGTTGCAATTTTATGCTCGTCCCATTCACGCACCAAGAATGATAGAGACTTGAGTTACGGTATACTTTTAGAAAGTAATGGTATCTACCTCCAAATTACAACGTTTGAGGAATTCAATGGAAAATGTGCTCTCTATAATTGTTCAAAAATGAGCTTAAAATCACTTTTTTGAAGATTTTCAAAGTCTTTCCGTTTCAAAGGGTAGGTTCATTCAGGCATGCAATTCACTCTATATTGTGTAGAATCTAATGCTGCTTGCTATTTGAGTGCCAAAAAAAGAAATCTCTATTTTCTTGCAAATACATAAAATATTTTTGGGGGGATATACCACTGCAATTATTACCCATATTTAAGTCAATAACACTCAAAGACTAATTAAGATACGGCAATGAAATTCCGTCCTCTATCGCACTATACTACTGTCTAGAAGCTGTATAGGTTTCATATATATAGTTAAAATTGTTAAAATTACAATGCTATAAATATGTACTTTTACATGGAAGAACTCATGCAAAGGTACCTTTTACGGCACTATTTTTCCAATTCTAAGCTTCCTTGAGAAACAGTATATATTTTGTATAGATCATAGATAAACTATCTTGGCTGAAATAGTGCACGAATGATGTCAGTTTAATAATAAGAATTTTGAATGGGACAAAAATAAATGTTTTCTACAAATTTAATCACTCATATCTTTCTTGTTTATTATAAAAAACAGATACTATTGGGTGGCTGGGCTTATTACTGTCCCCATTATATAGATTAAAAAGAAAAATGAAATGCAACGATTTTGAAAATTTGTGAAAACAATTATCGAAAGACCATTTTTAAGCTTTTGTAACACAACCATAAAATTCATTTAACAATAATTTATCTATTTTATACGTACAATTATATTTATTCAAAAAAAAAAAAAATTCAATTTTGTATTCTGGGAAAATATTCACGAAATAAAAGCCTTGACTTATTGTCGCAGGCAACAATTGAATAGAGTATTTTTTGGGGGTAAAATGGACTGCAATTATTACCGCTATTTAAGTCACTAAGACTCCAAGACTAATAAAGATAAAGCAATGAAATCTTATCTCCAATCACACTATACTCTTGTCTATATGCTGTTACATTTTCATGTAAATATACTAAATACTGTTGAGATTATAATGCTCTAAATATGGACTTTTTCACGGAACAAATCATGCAAAGGCACATTTTGAAGCACTATTATTCCAAAACCAAGCTTCATTGCGAAACGGTATATATTTTTTATAGATGATAGAGAAACTATCTCTATTGAAATTGTGCGCGAATGATGTCAGTTCAAAGAAAAAGGATTTTGTAGGTGACAATAATTTTTTTTGTCATATATAATCACTCATATTTTTTTTGTTTATTAACATTAAAAGTTTACGTTGAGCGTCTGGGATTAGAACGGCCGTTAGTATATACTCTAAAAAGATAAACGAAATCCAACGATTTTGAAAAAGTAAATCAAAAGGTCATGTTTAAGCTTTTGTAACACAATCATAAAATTCATTTAACAATAATCTACCTATTCCATACGTGTAACATTATACATTCTATAGAATCCAACATTCAATTTTGTATTCAAGGAAAATGTGAATGAGATATCAACCTTGAGTTATGCCGCAGGCACAATTTTAAGACAAAAAATACTACTCTTTGAAAGGCTCTATCTCGGAAACCCAAAATGGTAGAAAGAGTCACAAGGTGTCATTTAAGCCAGAATAGGTCATTCTTTATATGATTAGAGCCATTCATATTTTTGTCGTTACAGTTCGTTCTTATAGGTGAAAATAGGGCAAATTTGCTTGATTTTTCAACATTTTTGGATGTAACTCCGAAACTTATTCATCGATGTTTATCATATTCATAACAACGACGCAATAGGACTTCCCTCTCAACATACCCGAAAATCAGCCTAATCCAAAAAACTTAAGTCACTCAAACACACTTGTGAATGTTTGGGGATTACTTGTCAATATTCGAAGTCATAAGAGGGGTAAGACTATACAAAGTCTCGAAGATCTTTTTCTTGACAGGATGTCGCTGGACTTCAATTACATATAATTTTTAATAGCATTTCCACACTTAGGAAAAAGTTTAAAATATTTATTTAAATGCCCCAATTCAGCTCCTAAGTGAGAAAAATATTCATTTTCAGAAATCATTCATAAGTACAAAGTACCCTTATTTTGATATTCTCTATCTCGATAACTAATCGTTGTTGAGCGACCCCATTAGTGATTCTTAGACCTTTAAACTATTCGCTCGGCACCTGTAATGTAAAATTCGGGTAATTTTCCCGATTTATGATGTTATTTATTTACTTATATATTTCGTTTTCTGATAAATGAATTAGTACCGTGTATAAATTAGCGTTGACTAAATAAATAACATCATCAATCGGGAAAATTACCCGATTGATGATTTTATTTATTTAGTTAACGCTAATTTATGCGTGGTTCTAATTAATTTATCAGATAACGAAATATAGCAATGGAAAGCTAATAAAATTGCGCTTCTATTGATACCCTTCGTGATAAAAGTTGACTCGCAAAGTTTTAAATGGCGAAGAGTTGAAGTGAATATTAAGTTCATGCATATTTCTTCAGAGTCTCGTAATGGCATTGCTTTAGCGTGTTTTACTGTTTTTTATTTGATAATATTATAGAACAAACAATTACGAAGATTACAGTATATCATATATACTGATAAACCAGTCTATATGATCCATATATATTAGGGTGGTTCAAAACATGAAAGTTTGAAATCTCATACGGCACCCATGAATTATTGTGAGGAATGGCAAGAAACAAAAGCACAAAAAGTTTCATGTGAATTTTTCAAGATTTAGGGGTCGCACAGGGTAGTTGTTTTTTCGAGACACTACAAATAGTCATTTCTCAAGTTTATTTATTCACATCAACTATAAATGCCACAGAAACTAAACTATTTGCTCGGAAGTGAGGTAACTAACTATTCTAGGAACATTTCACGATACAGCAGTGTTACAAGGATGAATATTACTTTGATACTATACAAGGAACAGTGATAGGAATGGCACATTTCCTGGACTCTCTTAAAACTAAAACTTCAAATGACTGAAATAACAATTGAAACGATTTGTATATTCTTCTGTAAGATTAGTTAGGGTTCAGGTTCAGCCGTCGGTGGTGCTCGACAGCTTGCAGGAGAGCTTGTCGATCGCTTCTCGTCCTTGGTGAGGATCTGGGAATAATCAGTGATAAGTTTGATCGCCCGTTCCGCAGGATCATTGGTCACTGCCAGTTTTGGTGGTCTCCTTGCCGTGGTTGACGCCTCGTTTCCTTCCAGCGAGCACAGGAGATTGGAGAAAAGAGGGATCCAACTTTTAGTTCCGTGAAGGAGAAAAGGATCCTTGGTGACAAAGGGCCTCAAAG
>JACEEZ010022647.1:20763-48263 GCA_016584305.1 Chionoecetes opilio
TGTGTTGTGTTGGTGTTGTGGGTGGTGTTTTTGTTTGGTTTTTCGCTTCCCCACCCATTGTTTCTTATTTCATATTTATTTTTTTAAATTACCTGTTGTTTAAGCGGCCTTATCTGCAAATGTTGTTCCTTTGGTTCCCTCCTTATTCATACATTTACCTCTAGTGTATGCTCAGTCTGACACACACATATGAACTCTAACAATATACTAATTCCCCCTGGTATTAACCCCTTCACGCCCAGATCTTTCCTTTCCTATAAAAATTGTATGTTGTCGAGCCATAAAATTACGAATAGTAACTGAATATATCAAATTAGTTAGTCGATAAGAATACTAAACAGGTCATAGCTATAAAATATTGCTTGTATGCACTAAAAATCGTGTAATGGTAGTCAAATTACAATGGAAATTACGTTCTGGGTCTCAAGGGGTTAATAAATGAGTCTATTATTACTTTGGTTATCTTAATCTCTCTCTCTCTCTTATGTTCGCTCCCTTATTCATATAATGTATCTCTAGTGTGAGTTTAGTCTGACACACGTGAACATTTACAATACATTAACTTGCTCGGGTATTGATAAATGAGTGTATTGGTATTTTGGTTATCTTAAAGTAATCGTCCAGACCATTTCATCATTCCTGATTTAATGCAATCAAATCATAGCCATTAACGAGTATATCAACAATACGTCGTCACTTTTTGTATCCAGTCAGCCCCGTTTTTAAATAATCCGCAATCAAAATCTGCAAATTCCCCGAGTGATTTTCAAAACGCTCTCAAGGTTTGCAGACGCTCAGGCTCAGGCTCGGTGATGTAGCATCAGGGAGGCTCATCTTCCCGCGCTGATCAGAGAGGCACGTAAACACAGAGATAAATATAGTACTTGAAGATATTTGGGTGTTTCTGATAGATTTTTTTTGTTATATGCCACATGCATGCATCCTTTATGGGTGCAGCAAGACAGCTGTGCCTTTCGGAGAAAAGTTTGCACACGGAAAGGAGTGGCGTGTGTTAGGGTGATTACACGCCTCTATAGTGTGTTGGGGCGAGCATGTTGTGTTGAGAAACGGTGTGTACTGAGGGTGGGTACACAGCGGGTGAAAGACTGGGTGAGAGTATGCTGCGCGACTAGTCGCCTACCCAGTGTGTGGGTATGAGACGACGATGTGAGGTGAGGCCTGTGTACACAAAAGGGTGTGTCTGGACAAGGGCGGCGCCCCCCCGTAAGACAGTGACTCAGTCCAACACCATCCAAGACCAGGTGGCCTTCGTTATGACAGGGACCGCCCACGGACTGGCAGCAGCGGTGGACCCCACGACGTGAGGCTTTGCCTTCTTAACAAGACCCAAGTAAACCAGGTAAACCAGAGTGTGGACCGTGCGTCGTTGCGTGCTCCTGTGGTGAGAGACCCTGTGGTGGTGTGGCTGTCACACTTTCTGCCTTCCTGCCCGCATATTTTCCAACTCTATGCTGTAGTTAATGCTAGTATGTGGTTTCCGATTAATGACGTTTGACTGTAGCTCCAAAACTAACCATAGATTTTCTCGAAAGTACCTTCATTGTGATTCCCACACACACATGGTTTAACCTTATTTACCAATCCATGTTTTTGGAGAAGTGCCAGGTCCTCCTGCTGAACCTCAGGCTCTGCTAACACCTGTTCATCCACCTCGTACTCGGGCTCAAACATATAAGATCCCATGACAATCTGAGGTTCGTTTTCCTCATAGTATACGCGACCAGCGTCATTTCTTTCGGTGTCAGATTGAGCATCGTACTCTAAATCTGTCACAGCGACAGATTCACTGTCTGACACCGAAGTACAATCGCTCTCATAAAACATTTGCCGACAGGTGTCAGACAGAGTGTCTGCGGCTCCCCTGTTCTGCGTCATCAATAACAGTCGTAGCCCCTGTTGGAGGGAAGTTTTTTTTTTTTTCGCGCGCTTTTACAAAAGTCGTTGTTTTTACGGAAATAAGGTCTGGAAATCAATTATTTTTGTGGATTAGGTGTTTTTGAATGTACTTCAACATAATCGGCAAAAAAAAAGGGGTTCGGACGATTACTTTAATATCTCTCTTTTCTCTCCCCTCTCTCTCTCCCCTCTCTTCTCTCTCTCTCTCCCCTCTCTCCCCCTCTCTCTCTCTCTCTCTCTCTCTCTCTCTCTCTCTCTTCTCTCTCTCTCTCTCCCTCTTCTCTTTCTCTCCCCTCTCTTCCTCTCTTCTCTCCCCCTCTCTCTTATTTCTCTCCCTGGTTCATGTTGGTGATTGTTCTCCTAATGTAAGTGGGGAGACAGGGGAAAACAGGAGAAAACGGGGGAGACAGGAGAGACAGGGGAGGCTGACACATATATGAACATTACAATACACTAATTCGTCCGGGTACTGATAATGGGAAGATAAAAATAAGGGAAGGTAGATAAGAAAAAAAACAAGAACAAGAAACAAGAAAGAAAGGAAAGGGAAAAAGAAAGAAAGAGGAAAGGGAAAAGAAAAGAAAGGGAAAGAAGGGAAGGAAAATATTAAGCCTACAGACGCTATAGGTAGCTCCCAACGCAAAAAAAAAAAAAAAAAAAAAAAAATTATATTGTAATTTGATTATCTTGGTCTCAGATGCTTTTGACGTATCCAATGTCCAGTTGACTAATGACTGATGACGCGTTGAAAGTAATCCAAAGTCCAGTTTTACTAATGACTGAGACGCGTTGAAAGTAAACCAATGCCAGTTGACTAATGACTGGGTGACGCATTGAAAGTATCCAATGTCCGTTTACTAATGACTGATGACGCATTGAAAGTAATCCAATGTCCAGTTGACTAATGACTGATGACGCGTTGAAAGTAATCCAATGTCCAGTTGACTAATGACCTGATGAAAGCGTTGAAATAATCTAAGTACAGTTGACTAATGACTGATGACGCGTTGAAAGTAAACCAATGTCCAGTTGACTAATGACTGATGACGCATTGAAAGTAATCCAAAGTCCAGTTGACTAATGACTGAGACGCATTGAAATAATCCAAAGTCCAGTTGACTAATGACTGATGACGCGTTGAAAGTAATCCAATGTCCAGTTGACTAATGACTGATGACGCGTTGAAAATAAACCAATGTCCAGTTTACTAATGACTGATGACGCATTTAAAGTAATCCCAAAGTCCAGTTGACTAATGACTGATGACGCGTTGAAAGTAATCCAATGGGCCAGTTGAAATAATGACTGATGACGCGTTTTAAAGTAATCCAATTTTCCAGTTGACTAATGACTGATGACGCATTTAAAGTAATCCAATGTCCCGTTGACTAATGACTGATGACGCGTTGAAAATAATCCAATGTACGTTGACTAATGACTGATGACCATTTAAAGTAATCCAATGTCCAGTTGACTAATGACTGATGACGCGTTGAAAGTAATCCAATGTCCAGTTGACTAATGACTGATGACGCGTTGAAAGTAATCCAATGTCCAGTTGACTAATGAATGATGACGCATTGAAGTAATCCAATGTCCAGTTGACTAATGACTGATGAACGCATTGAAAGTAATCCAATGTCCAGTTGACTTTAAAGACTGATGACGCGTTTTAAAGTAAAACCAATGTCCAGTTGACTAATGACTGATGAAGCGTTGAAAGTAATCCCAAAGTCCAGTTGACTAATGCCTGATGACGCATTGAAAAAATAATAGGAAAGGGTTGGAAAGTTTTAAAAGTCGTTAAAAAGTGTTAAAATTTGAGTTAAAAGTTACGAAAACCGATAAAATTTAGGGCAGTGTGAAACATTCGAAGGGAAAATAAAGACTTTTAAGGACAGAATATATGAACTAAAAAAATAAGAAAAATTTTAATGAATAGTTAACTTTCAGACTATCTTAGTATCCAATGTTACCTGTATACTGTAAACTCTGCCTTTTAGATGACTTTACTATCCAATGTTACCTGTATACATGTAACTCTGCCTTTTAGATGACCTTAGTATCCAATGTTACCTGTATACATGCAAACTCTGCCTTTTTGATGACCTTAGTATCCAATGTTACCTGTATACTGTAAACTCTGCCTTTAGAGACTTTTTCTATCCAATGTTACCTGTATACATGTAAACTCTGCCTTTTAGAGACCTTAGTATCCAATGTTACCTGTATACATGCAAACTCTGCCTTTTAGATGCCTTAGTATCCAATGTTACCTGATACATGTAACTGTGCCTTTTAGATGAAACCTTAGTATCCAATTTTACCTGATACATGTAAACTCTGCCTTTAGATGACCTTAGTATCCACTGTACCTGTATACATGCAAACTCTGCCTTTTAGATGACCTAGTATCAAATGTTACCTGTATACATGTAAACTCTGCCTTTAGATGACCTTAATATCCAATGTTACCTGTATACATGCAAACTCTGCCTTTTAGATGGACCTAGTATCCAATGTTACCTGTATACACGTAAACTCTGCCTTTAGATGACCTTAGTATCAATGTTACCTGTATACATGCAAACTCTGCCTTTTAGATGACCTTACGTATCCAATGTTACCTGTATACATTAAACTCTCCTTTTAATGACCTTAGTATCCAATGTTACCTTATACATGTAAACTCTGCCTTTAGATACCTTAGTATCAATGTTACCTGCTATACATGTCAACTCTGCCTTTAGATGACCTATATCCAATGTTACCTGTATACATGTAAACTCTGCCTTTAGATGACCTTAGTATCCATGTACCTGTATCATGTACACTCTGCACTTTAGATGACCTTAGTATCCATGTTACCTGTATACATGTAAACTCTGCCTTAGATGACTTAGTATCCAATGTTACCTGTATACATGTAACTGTGTCTGAGAACTAATTAGGGTCCCCCGATGCGTCTTCAGTCTAGTCATCACTTTCTTGTCTTATTGATCTCTGTCACATTCTTCATCACTTTCAGCACTCATCACTTTCAACACTCATCACTTTCAACACTCATCACTTTCAACACTCATCACTTTCAACACTCATCACTTTCAACACTCATCACTTTCAACACTCATCACTTTCAACACTCATCACTTTCAACACTCAACACTTTCAACACTTTCAACACTCATCACTTTCAACACTCATCACTTTCAGCACTCATCACTTTCAACACTCATCACTTTCAACACTCATCACTTTCAACACTCATCACTTTCAACACTCATCACTTTCAACACTCATCACTTTCAACAGTCATCACTTTCAACAGTCATCACTTTCAACACTCATCACTTTCAACACTCATCACTTTCAACACTCATCACTTTCAACACTCATCACTTTCGGTCTCCCATATTGCTTTGGGGATGAAATGACGAGACACGTGAAGGGAAATATCAATCAATAGTGTTTATGTAGTCAATATTCAATAGTGATCAATGGTGAATTTGTAATGTAGACTCGTATAGTGACCTACCTAAGTCTGATCTGTATAGTGACTTTGTTCTCTTGCTTTTTATCTACTGTTTTATCTTTATCTCTGTCTCATTCTTCTGTCTCTCTTGAGTTCCTCATATTCTTTTTTTTTCCCGGTATAGCACAAATATGAGAGAGAGAGAGAGAGAGAGAGAGAGAGAGAGAGAGAGAGAGAGAGAGAGAGAGAGAGAAGGAGAGCGGCGGCGGGGGCGGGCGGGCGGCGGGGCGGCGGGGGCGAGCGAGGAGAGAGAGAGAGAGAGAGAGAGAGAGAGAGAGATGAGAGAGAGAGAGAGAGAGAGAGAGAGAGAGAGAGAAAATAGTCTACATGAGATATATTTCTTTCATATAGCCTTTTCATCTATTCTTCATTCATTATGCATTTTCTTTTCGCCCTTCTCTTATATTCTCTCTTCAAACTCCATCGCTATTCTTCTTTCAAGTTCTTATATTTCAATGTCATTTTCCTTCGCCTTTATTTTTATATTCCTCCATCTATTCCTTCTTTCATAATTATATATTCTGGGGTTAATTTAAGACACTTATATATATAGTTTATATTCCCTCTATTTAATCCCTCTCTCCTATACCTCCTCTTTTATCACGCTTATACTATACCATAGACCACTGTATACCTGGACTGCACACGCGACAATGTTTTGAATTGCGGGGCTGCATAGGGGCCCGCGGGGCGCCCGACAAAGAGATATAGTGGTCTATGGACTATCATATAGACTGGTTTATCAGTATATATGGTATACTGTAATCTTCGTAAATGTTTGTTCTATAATATTATCAAATAAAAAACAGTAAAACACGCTAAAGAAATGCCATTACGAGACTATGAAGAAATATGCATGAACTTAATATTCACTTAACTCTTCGCCATTTAAAACTTTGCGAGTCAACTTTTATCATGAAGGGTATCAATAGAAGCGGAATTTTATTAGCTTTCCATTGCTATATTTCGTTATCTGATAAATGAATTAGAACCATGCATAAATTAGCGTTAAATAAATAAATAAAATCATCAATCGGGTAATTTTCCCGATTGATGAGGCTATTTATTTACTTATATATTTCGTTTTCTGATAAATGAATTAGTACCATGTATAAATTAGCGTTGACTAAATAAATAACCTCATCAATCGGGAAAATTACCCGGTTGATGATTTTATTTATTTAGTTAACGCTAATTTATGCATGGTTCTAATTCATTTATCAGATAACGAAATATAGCAATGGAAAGCTAATACAATTCCGCTTCTATTGATACCCTTCATGATAAAAGTTGACTCGCAAAGTTTTAAATGGCGAAGAGTTAAGTGAATATTAAGTTCATGCATATTTCTTCAAAGTCTCGTAATGGCATTTCTTTAGCGTGTTTTTACTGTTTTTTATTTGATAATATTATAGAACAAACATTTACGAAGATTACAGTATGTCATATATACTGATAAACCAGTCCTATATGATCCGTATATATATATATGAATCGAGCGACCCCCACTTCAGGCCCTTGTGCGACAGGCCGATATTCGTGCACAGTCCAGGTATACAGTGGTCTATGACCTATACCCTTATATTAATTTTGTTCCACTGCCTCCTGTTCCAGCCTCCTTCCACCTCCTTCACCCTTCTTTTATTATTTCTTCCTATTCTCCTGTTATCCCATCTCTCCTTCTCTCTTCTCCCTTGCCACCTCATTCCCCCTTTCTTCTATCATTTTTGTTCGTATTCCTTTGGTAACGTAACTAGTTCATTATACTTTCAACACTACTTTTTTGCCCTATATAATCAATGTCTAACGCTAAAATTGTACACATCTTAATACATACTACCGTAGATAACAGTGAAGTCGCCAGTTCAACGTTTCTTTGTTATTTACAGACGTGTGTGGTGGCGTTAATACTTACATTTCTACATCCATGATTTCAGGAAAGTTAGAAGGGTCTATCTGGAAACCCTGGTCATTTTTTTTCTTCATCTGTGTCATTTTAAATAGTTTAAAAAATGAAAAAATTAAAAAAATTTAAAACCGAGTGGCGATCTCACTATACCTACGACATAAAGTCGCCACCCCATTTTTTCCCCCCAACATTTGAGTCGCCCTCTGGGGAATTCGGGGAAAATTAGAGGTAAAGTAAAACAAGTCTCTATATTATTGTTTGGGAAAGATGCTTGGATTTAAAAAATTTCCCCCTCCCACGTGAAATAAATTCTATTCAAGTTTGAAAAGATCTGGAAAGTTTTTTTGTCCTGTCGCCGAAAAGCTCCTGTTTACGTTTTCCCTCGGGGCGAAGAAAAACGTGAAAAGAAAAATGCGAAACCCTTTTATATTTGCAGCTCAAAGCAAAAAACCAACCTGAACGGGTAGATTATACAATCTTTATATAAACTACTGTGTAACTCTTCAGGGGCACAAAAAAAATAAAGGAGTGATGCTATAATTCGTATTTTTTTGGCCCCCTGGCGCCCTTCACTGCAGGGGGCGATTCACGGTTATCTAGGGACAACATTACTTTTTTCCCCTTTAAAAATTCATGTCTAACGTTTAAAATTGTACACAAAACTAAACTTTTATTTTTTTTATATGACACCCCCTATTCCTTACTTTATTAATTTTGTTCCTATTCCTTTTGTCCCATGTTTTGTTCCGTCCATTTACATGTCCGTATAAAGACCAGGGGGGGGGCCGTGCGAAAACAAAACACAGGGAAACACATTTATCCCTGTTTTGGGTTGTTTGGGTCACGTCAGCGCTCTTTCCTTTTGTTTCCGCCCCTTTCCCCTTTCCCTTCCTCTTCCATTTTCCCTCTTGATCTACCCCTTCACTCCTCTTGATCTACCCCTTCACTTCCTCTTGATCTACTCCTTCACTCCCCCCCCCCTCCTCCTCTTGATCTACCCCCTTCCCCTCCTCTTCCCCCCCCCCTCGCTCCTCTTGATCTACTCCTTCACCCCTCTTCCTTTTCCCTGCCCCTCTTGATCTACCCCTTCACTCCTTTTTCCCCCCCCCTCGTCCTCTTAATCTCTCCTTCACTTCTCTTCCTCTTCATGTTCCCCTTGATCTACTCCTTCATTTCCTCTTGATCTACCCCCTTTCACTCCTCTTCCTTTTCCTATTTTTCCTCTTGATCTACCCCCTTCACTCCTCTTGACCCTACTCCTTCCCCTTCCTCTTCCTCTTCTATTTTTTCCTCTTGACTACCCCTTCACTCCTCTTGATCTACTCCTTCACCTCCTCTTCCTCGCTCCTCTTGATCTACCTTCACCCCTTTTCCCCCTTTTCCCCCGCTCCCCCCTTGTCAAACTCCTTCACTCCTCTTCCTCTTCCCGCTCCTCTTGATCTACCCCTTTTCACTCCCCCTTCCTCTTCCTCGCTCCTCTTAATCTACCCCCTTCCCCTTTCTCTTCCTTTTCCTTTTCCCTCTTGATCTACCCTTCCCCCTCTTAAACTACTCCTTCACTCCTTTTCCTCTTCTATGTTCCCTCTTGATCTCTCCTTCACTCCTTTTTCCTCGCTTCCTCTTAAATCTACTCCTTCACTCCTCTTCCTCTTCCTCCCCTCCTCTTGATCTACCCCTTCACTCCCCCTTCCCTTCCTCGCTCCCTTAATTTCACCCCCTTCATTTTCTCTTCCTTTTCCCATGTTCCTCTTGTCTACTCCTTCACTCCTCTTGATCTACTCCTTCCCTCCTTTTCCCTTTTCCCATTTTTCCTTTTGGATCAAACCCCTTCACTCCTCTTCCTTTTCTATGTTCCTCTTGATCTACCCTTCACTGTTTTCCCTTTTCCATGTTCCTCTTGATCTACCCCCATTTCCTCTTCCTTTTCCCAATTTCCTCTTAAACCTACTCCTTCACTGCTCTTGATCTACTCCTTCACTCCCTCCCCCTTTTCCCATTTTTCCTTTTGGGATCTACTCCTTCATTTCCTCTTGATCTACCCCTTCACTCCTTTTCCCCTTTTCCCTTTTTCCCTCTTGTTTCTTCCTTCACTTCCCCTTCCTCTTCCATTTTCCTCTTGATCTATTTCCTTCACTCCTTCCTCTTCCATGCTCCTCTTGTCTACCCCTTTCCCACTGCTCTTCCTTTTCCCCATGTTCCTTTTGATCTATTTCCCTTCACTCCTTTTTCCTCTTCCATTTCCCCTCTTGATCTACTCCTTCCCCTCCTTTTCCCTCTTCCATGTTTCCCTCTTGATCTACCCCTTCACTCCCCTTCCTCTTCCATTTCCTCTTGATCTACTCCTTCAGGGTCCTCTTCCTTTTCCCATTTTCCCCTCTTGTTTATACTCCTTCACTGCTCTTCCTTTTCCCATGTTCCTTGTCTATCCTTCCCCTTCCTCTTTCTACTCCTTCACTTCCTCTTGATCTACCCTTCCCCTCCTCTTCCTTTTCCATGTTCCTCTTGATCACTCCTTCACTACCCTTCCTTTTCCCCATTTTTCCTCTTGATCTACTCCTTCACTCCCCCTTCCCTTTTCCATTTTCCCTCTTGATCTACTCCTTCACCCCTTTTTCCTTTTCCCCTTTTCCCCTTTTTGTCTACTCCCTTCCCCTCCTCTTGTCTACCCCCTTCATCCTCTTGATCTACCCTTAAACTCCCCTTCCTTTTCCCATGTTCCCTTGATTTTACTCCTTCACAAACCCTTCCTTTTCCATGTTCCTCTTGTCTACCCCTTTCACCCTCTTCCTCTTCCATGTTCCTCTTGCTCCTCCTTCACTACCCTTCCCCCTTCCCCATTTTTCCTCTTGATCTACCCTTCATTTCCTTTTTCCTTTCCATGTTCCTCTTGATCTCCTCCTTCCCCCTTTTCCCTTTTTCCGTTCCTCTTGATCTACCCCTTAAACTACTCTTCCTTTTCCCATGTTCCTCTTGAAACCCCGTGTGTTGGGTGTCCAGCCCCCCTTGGTCGGTCGGGTTTCCCCTTACTTCTATCTAACTTTACTTACTATCTATCTAACTTTCCTTAATATCTATCAAAACCTTTACTTAAAATCTATTTTAACTTTCTTTTCTATCTATGCTCTTTTTAAAATTTCTACCAAACTTTATTACTATCTACCCTAATTTTTACTTCTATCTATCTGACTTTACTTACTATCTATCTAACTTTACTTA
Organism: Chionoecetes opilio; assembly: GCA_016584305.1. Classification (NCBI taxonomy): domain Eukaryota; kingdom Metazoa; phylum Arthropoda; class Malacostraca; order Decapoda; family Majidae; genus Chionoecetes; species Chionoecetes opilio. The sequence continues at coordinate 31,338 of JACEEZ010022647.1, forward strand.
CATCTTCTAACTTTACTTACTATTTTACCAAATTTTACTTACTATCTACCCTAACAAATCAAAACCCAGTAACAGTTCTGTTCTTTAGGGCCCTTAAAATCTTTAGAGACATGAAGATAGTAAATTTTCCCCCCAGGAGTGAAGTATTTATGTGTGTGTGGTGTGTGTGTGTGGTTGTGTGTGTTTTTGGGGGTGTGTTGTGTGTGTGTTTTTTGTGTCTGTGTGTGTGTGTGTGTCTGGGGTTGTGTGTGTTCCTGTTTATCGTCTTCATACGGGGCCTTTCTGCTTTCCCCCCCCTTTCCCCCTCATTTCCATCCCTCCATCCTCCCTTCTCGTGACACAACCACAACACACACACCACCCCAACACCACACACACCACACACACCCCACACACACACACCACACAAACACACACACCCATAAACCATTAGCATTTTTTTCCCTTTTTTTCCCCCCAATGGTTACGAATTTATATGTGGTTTTTAGGCTTTCGGTAAAGTTTAGGCATTGGGGGTTTTGGGTTGAGAGGGGAAGAGAAAAGAGAGAGAGAGAGAGAGAAAAGGAGAGAGAGAGAGGAGAGAGAGGAGAAAACCCATCGATATTGAAAGGGTTTAAACCCTCTCTCTTTTTCTTCAAAACGAAGGGGAAATGATGCGGAGAAGAGAGAGAGAGAGGAGAGAGAGAGAGAGAGAGAGAGGAGAGAGAGAGAGAGGGAGAGAGAGAAGAGAGAGAGAAGAGAAGAGAGAGAGAGAGAGAGAGAGAGAACCATCGATTTGAAATGGAAAAAATCCCCCTCATCTTATTACCCCCTAAGACGAAGGGAATAGATGAGAGAAAGAGAGAGATAAAAAATAAAGTAAAGAAGAATTCAATAAAAAGGGTATCAAGGGGGAAAATTTAAAGAAGCTGGAAAGAAAAAGAAATTTGAAGGGGGGTTGGGGGGGGGCAAGTCCGTTTAAAGAAGGGGAAGGGGAAGAGAGGAGAGAGAGAGAGGAGAGGAGAGAATAGAGGAAAAGGGAGAGAGGAGAGGAGAAAAGAAAGAGAGAGAGAGATGAAAGGGGGACAAAAAAGGGTGGAAGGTAAAAAATCCCGGCCCGAAAAAAAGATATATGAAAGAGAGAGAGAGAGAAAGGTTGTAAAATTTTAAAAAAGGGTATATCCCCTGTTATTTCATTCAAAAAATTGTATTATATTTTGTCTGGGGGAAAAACATTCTAGTTAATATTTTAGGTTTAAAAATTCCCTCCTCAAAAAAAAGAGAAAAAATTGGTTTCGTTTATATTTGGTTAGTTTCTTTTTGGGCTGTTTCCCCTTTGACCTTTCTTTTCCCCTTGTCCCCTCAGTTCTCTCTCTCTCTCTCTCTCTTCTCTCCCCTCTCTCTCTCTTTTCTCTCTCCCCTCTCCCCTCTCCCCTCTCTCTCTCTCTCCTTCCCCTTGCCCCAAAAAACCCTTTTAGTCCACTTTAAAATTCTTTTTCCTTTTTCACACTTTTCCCTCCTCCTCCTCCTCCCTCCTCTTCCTCCTCCTCCTCCTCCTCCTCCTCCTCCTCCTCCTCCTCCTCCTCCTCCTCCTCCTCCTCCCCTCCTCCTCCGTAAAAGCCTTGGAAAACAGAGGCAAGATGCAGCGGAGTGAAGCTAAAAAGAGTGTAATGAAGTTTGTAAGTTTGAAGTTACCTGGCGTAGAGAGAGAGAGAGAGAGAGAGAGAGAGAGAGAGAGAGAGAGAGAGAGAGAGAGAGAGAGAGAGAGAGAGAGCATTGTTTCTCACTTATTTCTTTCGTTTTTCTCAAGTAACACCAAGACCATAATGAATAAAGATTAATATATTTCTTCTTTAATTTACTCTTAATCGAACGTTAATCCCCACCTTGTAATCCGTCACTTAAGAACATAGAAACATGTAATGAGGGAGATGTTAACCCTTCACGCCAGGTCTTTCCTGGGCTATACAAAAGTGTCTGTTGTTAGCCATAACATTACGAAAGTGACTGAATATACCAATTTAACTAGTGGACAAGGATACTAAACAGGTCATATATGTCTAAAATATTGCTTATGTTCACTAAAAATGGTCTAATGGCAGCCATAATACAATGGAAACTAGGGGGGGGGGGGGCACTCATAGAGCGCATACCTCCGCCCGAATATTTCATCAAATATACGTATATATATTATATATATTAAAATATATATAAAATATATATATATATATATATATATATATATATATTTTATATATATATATATATATATATATATATATATATATATATATATATATATATATATGCACTCAGAATGAGCGCATACCTCCGGCCGAATATTTCATCAATTGGTTGCCATGGCAACAGTTTTCAATAATTTCATCCAAATTAAATCAGCCCTTTTCCTTATACCAAATAGACTTGGTATACCAAAGTTTGGTCCAAATCTATTCGTAATTTTTTTTGAGAATCCTGTACACTAACAAACAGACAGACAGACAGACAGATCGGGGTGAAAACATAACCCCTCCAACTTCGTTGGCGGAGGTAATTACGTTCTGGGCCTCAAGGGGTTAAGAGGATTCCAGGACCTTGTTACCTAAAAATTATATTATATAAATGGATTCCAGACTGATTAGAACTTTACAAATCTTTATTATAAACTTCAACATTACATTTTTAATTAGAGTATATACGTATGTGTTCTTTTAAAGATATCCGCTAAACATTGCTTTTTTTATGCCGTTTTACTACATTTATTTCATTTTTTAACTTACCTGTCTTGTTAAATGGGCCTTTATAATTGTCTACAATGTCAATGGCCCGTTTTCAATGTCTAATACTAAATGTACAAATCTCAATATAATCGTCAACATTACTTTTTGTATGACACGCCATTATTTCCCTTAGACATCTTTATGTAAATGGTTATACGTATTAGGCTCTTTGCTACCCCATTACCTCCTGCCCTTACCTTGCCTTCAAACTACTATCCTTCTTACCTCCTTATTTCACCCTAGTACCTCTTGCCTTACCTTACAAACTACTATCCTTCTTACCTCCTTATTTCACCCTAGTACCTCTGACCTTACCTTGCCTTCAAACTACTATCCTTCTTACCTCCTTATTTCACCCTAGTACCTCTGACCTTACCTTGCCTTCAAACTACTATCCTTCTTACCTCCTTATTTCACCCTAGTACCTCTGACCTTACCTTGCCTTGCCTTCAAACTACTATCCTTCTTACCTCCTTATTTCACCCTAGTACCTCTGCCTTTACCTTACCTTGCCTTCAAACTACTATCCTTCTTACCTCCTTATTTCACCCTAGTACCTCTTGCCCTTACCTTACCTTACAAACTACTATCCTTCTTACCTCCTTATTTCACCCTAGTACCTCTTGCCCTTACCTTACCTTACAAACTACTATCCTTCTTACCTCCTTATTTCACCCTAGTACCTCTGACCTTACCTTGCCTTGCCTTTCAAAATACTATCCTTCTTACCTCCTTATTTCACCCTAGTACCTTCTGACCTTTCTTACCTTGCCTTCAAACTACTATCCTTCTTACCTCCTTATTTCACCCTAGTACCTCTTCCCTTACCTTACAAACTACTACCTTCTTCCTCCTTATTTCACCCTAGTCCCCTTTTGCCCTTACCTTACCTTACAAACTCTATCCTTCTTACCCCTTTATTTCCCCTAGTACCCTTGCCTTACCTTACCTTGCCTTCAAACTACTACCCCTTTTTACCTCCTTTTTTTCACCCTAGTCCCCTCTGCCCTTTTACCTTACCTTGCTTCAAACTACTATCCTTCTTACCCCCTTATTTCCCCTAGTACCTCTGACCTTTTTCCCTTACCTTGCCTTCAACTACTATCCTTTTTACCCCCTTTTTTAAACCCTATACCTTTGCCTTACCTTCAAACTATACCCTTCTTCCTCCTTATTTCCCCTAGTACCTCTTGCCCTTTCCCTTTAAACCTCAAACTACACCTTCTTACCTCCTTTTTCCCCTATACCTCTTCCCTTTCCTTCCCTTTGCCTTCAAACTACTACCTTTTTACCCCTTATTTCACCCTATACCTTGACCTTCCTTTACCTTTCCCTTCAAACTACTCCTTTCTTACCTCCTTATTTCACCCTAGTACCTCTTCCTTCCCTTAAAAACTATTTCCCTTCTTACCCCCTTTATTTCACCCTATACCTCTGCCCTTTTACCTTCCCTTGCCTTCAAACTACTAGCCTTCTTACCTCCTTATTTCACCTGTACCCTCTTGCCCTTCCCTTACAACTACTATCCTTCTTACCTCCTTATTTCACCCTAGTACCTCTTGCCTTACCTTACAAACTACTATCCTTCTTCCCCCTCCTTATTCCCCCCTAGTACCTCTTGCCCTTTACCTTCAAACTACTATCCTTCTTCCCTCCTTTTATTTCACCCTAGTACCTCTTGCCCTTACCTTCAAACTACTATCCTTCTTACCTCCTTATTTCACCCTAGTACCTCTTACCCTTACCTTGCCCTTCAACTATTTATCCTTCTTACCTCCTTATTTCCCCCTTTAGTACCCCCTGACCTACCTTTACCTTTCCCAACTTTAGCCTTCTTACCACCACCCTATTTTTTTCCCCCCTCCGTACCCTCTTCAATACTATCTTCTAGTTTTAACTCTCCTGTAACCATTACTAACCATTACTTTCTTATACCTCCTATCTTTTGCTGTTTTTTTGTACCCCTTTTTTCTGCCAGGCCTTTGTGTCTTGTACCTTGATTTATGGTTCCTTTCTATCTATAACCCTTTGTACCAGGCTTTTTTAGAATATTATTTTTCTGTTCCATTCTTTTTTACTTCCTCCTCCTCCTCCTCCTCCTCCTCCTCCTCCCCCCTCCTCCCTCTTCCTCTTTCCTCTTCCTCTTCCTCTTCCTCTTCCTCTTCCTGCTCCTCTCCTCTCCTCCCTCCCTCCTCCCCCTCCTCCTCCTCCTCCTCCTCCTTTCCTCTCCTGCTCCCCCTCCCTCCTCCTCCTCCTCCCCCCTCCTCCTCCTCCTCCTCCTCCTCCTCCTCCTCCTCCTCCTCCTCTCCTCCTCCTGCTCCTGCCCCTTTCCTGCCCCTCCTCCTCCTCCTCCTCCTCCTCCTCCTGCTCCTGCTCCTCCCCCTTTCCTCCTCCTCCTCCTCCTCCCTCCTCCTCCTCCCTCCTCCTCCCCCCCCCTCCTCCTCCTCCTCCTCCAGACAGAGAAAAAGGGAAAAAAACCCCTGACGTTTTGTTTTCTTTTTCGATGTTTTTTTAAATATATTAATTTTTTGAGTCTCCTCTTTTTCCTTTTACTGTTTATTTTGTGAACCTTTTTTGCTGCTTTTGATGTTATTTTAATATATTATTTTTTTGTCTTTTCCTTTTTTTTTCATTTGTTCCTTTGTCTTGGGTTGACCTTGTTCCTTTGTCTTGGGTTGACCTTGTTCCTTTGTCTTGGGTTGACCTTGTTCCTTTGTCTTGGGTTGACCTTGTTCCTTTGTCTTGGGTTGACCTTGTTCCTTTGTCTTGGGTTGACCTTGTTCCTTTGTTTTGGGTTGACCTTGTTCCTTTGTTTTGGGGTTTTGACCTTGTTCCTTTTCTTGGTTGACCTTGTTCCTTTGTCTTGGGTTACCTTGTTCCTTTGTCTTGGTTGACCTTGTTCCTTTTTTGGGGGTTACCTTGTTCCTTTGTTTTTGGGTTGACCTTGTTCCTTTTTTTGGGGGTTGACCTTTTTTTCCTTTGTCTTGGGGTTGACTTGTTCCTTTTTTTTGGGGTTGCCCTTGTTCCTTTTTTTTGGGTTGCCCTTGTTCCTTTTTTTTTTGGGGTTCCCTTGTTCCTTTTTTTTTGGGTTACCTTGTTCTTTGTTTTGGGGTTGCCCTTTTTCCTTTGTTTTGGGTTGACCTTGTTCCTTTGTTTTGGTTGACCTTGTTCCTTTGTCTGGGTTACCTGTTGACGGGAATTTCCAGTTCCTCTATCTTTATATGCGCCCCCCCCCCCCCCATCCTCTCCCGTCCTGACCCTTTTCCCTGCTCTTCTCTCCCCCCCTCTCCCCCTCTTCTCTCTCTCTCTCTCTTCTCTCCTCTCTCTTCTCCCCCCCTCTCCTCTCTCCCTTCTCTCTCCCCTTTTCTTCTTCTCTCTCTCTCTCTCTCCCCCCTCTCCTCTCTCTCTCTCTCTCTCTCTTCTCCTCCTATGACGTTTGGTAGGCTAATTCGTCCTTTTTAAAAATTTGTTTCGATTGAAGTTGGGTTTTTTTTTTTTTTTTTTGAGGAGAAGGGAAAAGAAAAGAAGAGGGGGGGAGGGGGAGGAGGGGGAGGGAGGAGGGGGAGGGAAAGTGGAGGAAAGTGTCCCCCTCTCGAAAAAGGGGGGAGGAAAAAGGAGGGAAGGATTGACCCCCCTCCTGGCACGACTCCAACCCCTTTCCCTTTAAACCCCCCCCCTTTTCCTCCTCCCCCTTTCCTCCCTCCTCCCCTCCTCCCCCCCTCCCCTCCCCCTTTCCTTTTTAACCTCCCCCTCCTCCTCCTCCTTTCCCTCCCCCCTCCTCCTCCTCCTCCTCCTTTACCTCCCCCCTTCCCCCCTCCTCCTCCCCTCCTCCTCCTCCTCCTCCTTTCCCCTCCATGACCCAGCAAAATCCGTGGGGGGGGAAACAAAATCCCCGCCGCGACTACTTCGCAAATGTAAAAGGGTCAAATTTTCCGTTTCCCTTTAAAAAGATTTTTTTTCAATAAATCGCTATTAAAAAAAATTTTTCCTATTTATGGGGGAAATTAGCTAATTTTAAAACCCGATATTCAAAAAAGGGGATAAGAGCCTCGAAAGAAATTTATCCCCCCAAATTTAGCCCTAACGTCCGTGTTTTTTTTAAACCCTTTTGAAAAATTTTTTTCCGGGATAAAATAGTGTTTTTTCTCGAGGAAAAAAAACTCAATACTAACTCCCAGCATGGATTTAAAAATAAGGTTTCCTGCTTAAAAAAACCTACTCGATTTTTTTATGTCATTTATTAAAACTGGGACCCAAAAATTCCCCCTGGGATTTTAAAAAACCCTTGATTTCAAAAGCCTTGGGGGGGGGGGTTTTTTTTTTTACTTTCCACAAAAGCGACTTTTTGACCAAGCTCAGGGCACTGGAATAAAAGCCCAAAATTATTTTTTCCATGGTTTGGGCCGATTGGTTTTCAAATCGAAAAACAGGGGTAGTAATAAATGTAGGCATCTGTTTTGGTTAGTTTCCCACTAGTGGGGTCCCTCGGGGCTCGGTCCTTGGGCCCTACTTTTTTTCTGAAAATAATCAACGTCTGGCTGGGGACTTTTTATCTAAAATATAAAAATTTTGCAGATGACCCCAAATTTAGGCGGAAAAGCAAATACTAGAGAAAACTGCGAACTCATCAAAGTGACCCTGGGCAAACAAATCAGATTGGAGTGATAAATGGCTATTAAAATTCAATTCCGATAAAAGTAAAATAAAAGCATATAGGGAAAAGATAAACCCCAAAATAACCCATCAAATGCAAAAATTTAAAACGTTAAAGAAGTAAAAGCAGGAAAAAATCTAGGGGTCATATCATAATGATCTGAAAAACCCGTTCGCATTGCCTACTGCCAGTAAAAAAGGGAAAAATGATGTTGGGCTTTATTTAAAAGTAAATTTTAAAAATAAAACTCCGAAAGTAAAAGCCCCAAATTTTACAAAGTCCTTGTTTTGGCCCCCACTTGGAAAATGCCCCTTCATTCTGGGCTCACTGTTTCGTAAAAGATCAAGCCAAATTGGAATCAGTGCAAAGAAGAGCAACAAACAATCCATCTCTGCGAAATCATCTTATGAAGAGAGACTGCGGAACTTAATATGTTTTCCTTAAAGGATCGTAGAATCCGTGGGGACTTGATAGAAACCTTTAAGATCCTAAAAGGTTTTGATGTCATTAATCAAGAGAACCTATTCGAGCTTTCAACTCAAGTGACAACAAGAAATAATGGTTTAAAACTAAACGGTCAACGTTGCATCACCGATCTCCGTAAAAATTATTTCAATGTTAGAGTCGTTGATCGATGGAACAAGTTACCAGCAAATGTTGTCGGAGCCAACACAATAACTACATTCAAAAACAGACTTGACGCGCACTGTAAAGTAAATGGGTATTGATAGTGCGAATTCGTATCTAGTCCCCCGTATCGATTAGTTGTAGTGGTAGTGGTAGTTGTAGTTAGTATTTTTCATATCCTATCATTCTGCACTATGAAACTTCCATGTTCCTATCCTCTTTAGGGACATGGTATCATTTTCCAACTGTTTTCTTACAAGTAGTTGATAGTTAGTAGTATGTAGTTCAGCAGATACCCTCGCTATGGACCAATAGGTCTCCTGGTGTCTGTTACTCCTATGTAATCCTATGTAATCCCCTCCTCTCCTCCTCTCCTCCTCCTCCCTCTCCAATCCTCCTCCTCTCTCCTCTTCATCCTCGCTCTCTCCTTCTCTCCTTCTCTTCCTCTCTCAATCGTCCATGTAGAACATCTCCTTAAACTAACTCCATTCCTCTCTCACTCCTCACTCATCAATATTCCTTTAGATTACTACGATCAATATCAAGATGCGAACTTCGACTCAATCAATATCTCTAACGTCGTGACTTTATCTAACCCATGACGAAACTTCGCGATTCCAGTCAACTTCGTAAAATTTTCAACTCGAAAGGTGAAAAATGTCCAGTATTGGAAAAGACTAATAGTAAACGAATATAAAAAGTATGGAAATTACCACAATCGAGATACCTCAGTCAACGCTATTATTAAAAATCGAAACCTCAATTACAGTCCCAAAAGGACTGAAACGCGATAGCACTGGTAAATATGGAGAAAAGTAGATTGCGGGATAAATAGGCTTTCTCATGAAAATAACTAGTATACTAACTCCCAGCATGGACTTTCGAATAATAGTCCTGTTACAAACTATGGATTTTTTTAATGTCAATCAAATGGGAGTAAAATTCCTCGATGTAATATACCTTGATTTCAGAAAGCTTCGATAATTCCACTAACGACTGTTGACAACTAAGGGAACATGCGGAACAATATGTCTATTCGATGGTTCAATCTAAACAACGGATAATAAATGTGACATCTGATTGTTAATGTCATATGGGTGCCTAGCTCGTCTTGGGTCTACTTTTTTCGAAATCAACATCTGGACTGCGGACTTGTATCTAAAATATCAAAATTTGCAAGATGACACCAAATAGGCGGTAAAGAACCTATACTAGAGAAAACTGCGAACCTCATACAAAGTGATCTCGACAAACTATCATGATTGAGTGATAACATCGGCTATTTATTTTTGTTATTAAAAAAAAAAAAATCTTTCACATTTCTCCTGGTATAGAAAATACCAATTAAATGGTTAAATCACCACGGTAATTCTAATTATGCATTAATACGGGGCACATCTACGCGCGCTGCGGCCCACTGCCTAGACCCCTCAAATTATAACTTATTTCAACATGCAAACAATAAATCCCCGTCGGTTTGTCAACTGAACAGTTTCTACAGCATTTGGGAAAAAAGCCGAATCTTTTAGTGTGTTCTTTCATCAGATCAGTAAATAGATTTGGCGCGAGAAAAACCAGTGCGCAGATGCTGCCTAGAGGATTGCCACGAAGTTCAAAAAAAAAAAAGGCCCAAAAAAAATATCCAGCATGTTTGTGGGCTCTTTTTAACTTAAAACCGTAACTTTTTGAAACATTTTTATGTGTAAAAAACCTCCGAAAGTTTATGAGCATCAATTTATACACCAGGTGCTTGGGTAGTTCAGGCCGCATTCCATGGAAAAATATGCCACTTTCTCAATTTACTGGGTCGCCCGTTTCGTAAAAGATAAGCCAAATTGGGAAAACCATCAGTTGCCAAAGAAGAGCAACAAAACAAAATTCCATGTCTCTTTTGCGAAAATTCATCTTAGAAGAGAGAAGAAGGCGAGACTGAGGACAACTTAATATGTTTTCCTTAAAGGATGTTATGAATCGGGGGAGGGAACTTGATTAGTGAAACCTTTAAGATCTAAAAAGGTTTTGATGTCATTAATCAAGAGAACCTATTCGAGCTTTCAACTCAAGTGACAACAAGAAATAATGGTTTAAAACTAAACGGTCAACGTTGCATCACCGATCTCCGTAAAAATTATTTCAATGTTAGAGTCGTTGATCGATGGAACAAGTTACCAGCAAATGTTGTCGGAGCCAACACAATAACTACATTCAAAAACAGACTTGACGCACACTGTAAAGTAAATGGGTATTGATAGTGCGAATTCGTATCTAGTCCCCCGTATCGATTAGTTGTAGTGGTAGTGGTAGTTGTAGTTAGTATCTTTCATATCCTATCATTCTGCACTATGGAACTTCCATGTTCCCATCCTCTTTAGGGACATGGTATCTTTTTCCAACTGTTTTCTTACAAGTAGTTGATAGTTAGTAGTATGTAGTTCAGCAGATACCCTCGCTATGGACCAATAGGTCTCCTGGTGTCTGTTACTCCTATGTAATCCTATGTAATCCTCGTCCTTCTCTTCCTCCTCTTCCTCCTCCTCCTCCTCCTCCTCCTCCTCCTCCTCCTCTCCTCTATGTCTCTTTCTTTACCCCCGCCTCTCTATTCTTCTCTCTTCTTTCTCATCTCTTTCTATCCTTGTCATGTCTTCAAGTTTATTCCCGTTCCCTTACTCTCTTTTTTTTTTTTTTTTCTTTCTTCTTTTTTTCTTCTTTCTCGATATAATTCATTCTTTTCTTTCATTTTTTTTTTTTTTGGTCTTAGTTTCTTTGGTCTCTCTCTCTCTCTCTCTCTCTCTCTCTCTCTCTCTCTCTCTCTCTTCTCTCCTCTCCTCTCTCTCTCTCTCTCTCTCTCTCTCCCTCTCTCTCTCTCTCTCCTCTCTCTCTCTCTCTCTCTCTCTCTCCTCTCTCTCTCTCTCTCTCTCTCTCTCTCTTCTCTCTCTCTCTCTCTCTCTCTTCCTTTCATCTCTTCTTCTTTTCTTTTTGCTATTTTTTTCTTCTTTTTCTACTTTTCTTTTTTTCACACGCATCATTTATTTCCTTCATCTTCTTCTTCTCCACCTTCTATCTCCCTTTAACAGTGTCATCTCCTTCTCCTTCTCCTTCATTCTTCTCTCAAAGTCTTGCCTCTCCTCTCAATCTATTTGTCTCTCTTGTCTTCTTCGCTATGGCCTATCCTTTTGTCTTCTCTCATTATCGTCCTCCTCTTCTCCTCTCTCTCTTCCTCTCTCTCTCTCTCTTCTCTCCTCTCTCTCTCTCTCTCTCTCTCTCTCTCTCTCTCTCTCTCTCTCTCTCTCTCTCTCTCTCTCTCTCTCTCTCTCTCTCGTTCATGGTAGAGATGGGAAGCAAGCACAAAGCAGAGACAGAAAGAAGGAAATAAAAGAGGCTGGAAAACACTGAGACAGGAAGAACAATATGACGAGTTTGTTGGACGGGGATTCATTGAAAAGGGAAATAAAGTAAAATACACAATAAAGATAGGAAAGGAGAGATAAATATATATAGATAGATAGGTAGATAGATGAATGTTTAGAAAAGAGAGAGAGAGAGAGAGAGAGAGAGAGAGAGAGAGAGAGAGAGGAGAGAGAGAGAGAGAGAGAGAGAGAGAGAGAGAGAGAGAGAGAGAGAGGAGAAGAGAGAGAGAGAGAGTTAGAGAGTTTAGAGAGAGAGAGAAGACAAAAGGAGAGTTTATAGTGAAGTAGACAGGAGAGACAAACACATTGAGAGGAGAGGCTGTAAGCTGAGATAAGAATGAAGGAGAAGGAGAAGGAAATAATAATGGGAAGTTAAAAAGGCTATGAAGAAAAGGAGGAAGAAGAAGAAGAGCTTAGAGGAAGGGAAAGTATGATAGGTAGAGGAGAAGTAGTAATGTGGAGAAAAGGAGAGAGAGAGAGAGAGAGAGAGAGAGAGAGAGAGAGAGAAGAGAGAGAGAGAGAGAGAGAGAGGAGAGAGAGAGAGCGAGAGAGAGGAGAGAGAGAGAGAGAGAGAGAGAGAGAGAGAGAGAGAGAGAGAGAGAGAGAGAGAGAGAGAGAGAGAGAGAGAGAGAGAGAGAGCCATGGTGTCAGTATCATATATAAAGGAAATCATTGATACATCGTTGAAAATTGAAGCAAGTTAGGTAGTTCATTTCTGATTGCTAGACTTCATAATGATGTTAAATAGAACACAGATTATAGCCCAGCGATCACTTAAGCTCCACCCCCATGTGACGTCACGAGCTTGGACAACAGTGATTGGCTAGAGACATCCCCACACCACATACTATTCCAGAGCACGCCAATATGCGTCCCTCCTTACCTCTATCCTTCTATCCATCATCCATCGCGTTGTCTTAGAGGGGAATAGAGGAGAGGGGATGAGGGATAGAAGGGGAGAGGCAGAGAAGGATGCGAGGGGAGATATAGGAGGGGTAGGAGAAGAAACTATATATATATATATATTTTTTTTTACATCTGTGCCTATAGCGCCTGTAGGCAATGGTGACCCAGGGCTCGGATGGTAGGCTCTGGAGGTTCCCTTGAGGGCTGTTGTGATGGTTGGTCCTCGCCCGTGGTGGCGCAGGCAGGATTTTTATAGTGACGCCTGTGATTAGAGGCTCATGCCGCCCCCTTGTGTCCTCCGATGCACTCGCAATCGAAGGTAGAGTTAATGGTCAGGGCATGTGGGTGTTCTTAGGCCACTCCACGGTGCAGAAAGGTTTTGGTTTTCGTCGGGGATCGAACTCGGGTCACCGAGAACGCCAGTCGGAGACGCTAACCACTCTGCTACTGCCTCCCCAATATAGATGTCTTGTGTGTGTGTGTGTGTGTGTGTGTGTGTGTGTCACAGTGTGTGTGTGATTTTAGGGCTCGGAGGTGAGAAAGGTTGAAAAATAGGGTACCATTTAGAGCTAATAACACGGTGATGGCGTGTCTCTCTCTCTCTCTCTCTCTCTCTCTCTCTTCTCTCTCTCTCTCTCCTCTCGTCTCTCTCTCTCTCTCTCTCTCTCTCTCTCTCTCTCTCTCTCTCTCTCTCTCTCTCTCTCTCTCTCTCTCTCTCTCTCTCTCCCGTTCTCTTTTTTTCTCGTAGCTCTTTATCCACTATTCCACCACTACCACATCAACAACAAATGCTACTACTACTACTACTACACTACTACTACTACTACTACTACTACTACTACTACTACTACTACTACTACTACTACTACTACTACTACTACTACTACTACTACTACTACTACTACTACTACTACTATCATCAAATGTTATTACGCCCATATATTTCTCTATCTTCCCAACGAACTTGTAGTGTGTGTGTGTGTGTGTATGTGTGTGTGTGTGTGCGTGCGTGCGTGCGTGCGTGCGTGCGTGCGTGCGTGCGTGCGTGCGTGAGTGTGCGTGTGCGTGTGTGTGTGTGTGTGTGTTTGACTCCCGTACCAAAAGTAGCTTAGAAAACAAAAGGCTCTCAACTAGGATACGAGAGAGAGAGAGAGAGAGAGAGAGAGAGAGAGAGGGGAGAGAGAGAGAGAGAGAGAGAGAGAGAGAGAGAGAGAGAGAGAGAGAGAGAGAGAGAGGAAATAAAGCAAGAAAAAAAAGGGGGAGGGAGAATAGTAATAAAGTGAGAAGGAAAAGAAGAGAAAGAGAAGGAGAGAAAATGGAGGAAAGAGGAAAGGACAAACCATCTGGAGAGACTCTTTGATCACTAGAGGCTTAATATTTCCCCCTCCTCCCCCTCCTCCTCCTCCTCCTCCTCCTCCTCCTCCTCCTCCTCCTCCTCCTCCTCCTCCTCCCACTCTTCTCTCCCTTAGCTGAAGAAAAGCCTTTTCCGCCTAACTGTATCGCCCTTGTACTAAAAGAGGAGGGGAGGAGGAGGGGGAGGAGAGGGGAGGAGGAGGGGGGAAAAGGGAGAGGGGGGAAAAGGGAGGAGGGGGAGGAGGGGGAAAAAGGGGAAAAGGGGAGAGGCGGTGGGAAGGGTGTGGGGGAGGGGGTAAGGAGGGAGGGAGGGAGTCTTAAGAGAGCTGTATGTGAATGGGTGAGGAACAAAGCTTTTTTCTCTCTCTCTCTCTCTCTCTCTCTCTCTCCCTCATTCCTCATCTAGTAGTAGTTTTTTTTATGATAGAAATGTAAAAAATTTTTATCTTTATTTCATTTTTCTCCTTGCTTTCTTCTGTTTATCATTATACGGGTGTTACCGTTATCATTATTGTTCTGTTTCCTCCCCTTCTCCTTTTTTTATTCATAAAATTTTCTTCTTCCTTGATGCACCCCACCATCACTACCATACTACTACCACACTACTACCACACCCTACTACACCTTCATCCACCCCCACCCCATCACTACCCTACTACTACCATCCCTCACCCCCCCACTACTACTCCCTTCAAACCCCCCCAAACCATCACACCACTCTACTCCATCACTACTACCACCACCACTACTACCCCTTAAATACCACCCCACCACCATCACTACCATACTACCCCCATCACTATACCACCACCACTACTACTACCTTCATACACCACCCCACCATCACTACCACTCTACTCCCATCACTACTACCCCCCACTCTACACCTTAAATACCCCCACCCCCCCCATCACTACCATCTCTACCATCCCTCTACCACCACCATATCTCCCTTTAAATACCCCACCACCACCATCACTACCCTCTACTACCATCATACTACCACCACCACTACTACTACCTTCATCCACCACCACCACTCCCATACTTACCATCCTCACCAACCACATACTACCCAATCCCCACCACCCCCATCACTACCACTACTACTACCATCATATTACCACCACCACCTATACCTTCAATCCCCACCACCACCATCACTAACTACTCTACCCACTACCACCACCACCACTACTACTACCTTAAATGCCACCACCACCCCCATCATACCACTACTATACCACACTATTACCACCACCACTACTACTACCTTAAATACCCCAACCCACCAACATCCCACTACACTACCATCACTACTCCCCACCCCCCTACTACTATCTTCAAATACCTACCACCCCCATAAACCCCACTACTACTACCACCCCTACTACCCCCACCATCTACCCCTTAAATACCACCACCACCCCACACTCCCCTATATTACCACCCTACACCCCCACCACTACTACACCCTAAATACACCACCACCACCATCACTACCCTCTAACCATCACATACCCCACCACTATACTACCCTTCAAACCCCCACCACCACCTCAATCCCACATACTCCTCACTATTCCCCAAACCACTACTACTCCCTTCAATCCACCACCACCCCCCATCCTACCACTACTATACCTCACTTTTACCACCCCCACTACTACACCTTCAATCCCACCCACCCCCTCACTCCACTACTACTACCATCACTACACCCCCACCCTACTACTTCTTCAAAAACCACTACCCCACCTCACTACCACTACTACTCCACCCTACTCCCACCACCATACTACTACCTTCAATACCACCACCCCCCCATCACCCCACTACTACTACCATCACTATCCCAACCACCACTCTACACCTTCAATACCCCCACCCCCACCATCACACCCCACTACTACTCCATCACTACCCCACCACCACTACTACTACCTTCAATACCACCACCACCACCATCAATACCACTACTACTACCATCCTACTACCACCACCACTACTACTACTTAAATACCCCCACCCCACCTCATCTACTACTATACCACCACTCTCTACCTTCAATACCACCCCCCCACCATCATCCCACTACTAAAAACATCACTACTACCACCCCCACCACCACTACTACTACCATCAAAACTCCCCCCACCATCACTGCCCTACTAGTACCATCACACACTAACCTCAATCCCCCACCACCTCACTACTACCAAACAACTACTACCCCACCACCACTACTACCCCATCACCACTATACCACCACCACCACCACCCCACTACCCCCAAACCCCCCACACCCCACTACTACACTACTACTCCCTACTACTACTACTACTCCTTTCCCAAAACTACCACCACCATCACTGCCACTATTACCACCCAACTACACTATCAATCCCACCACCCTACTCTACTACCACCTAAAAAACTACTCCCCACCACCACCCCCACTACTCCCACCACCCCCTACTCCCACCACCACCCCTTTTCAAAATTTACAATATATTTTGAACGTCACAGAAAAAATGAAACAAAATGATAAGATAGTAGAAATGCAGATTATGATGTAAATGATATGATGATAATAGATACGTGAAAATAAAAATGAATGGTAATAGTAATAAAAAAATAAAAAAAATAAAGAAATAAAAGGGAAAAAAAAGAATATTTACCAACATTATCCCAGTCAAACACGGGGCCTTTTGTGTGCCTGTCATCAGCCTCCTGTCCAGACCTTGCCATGGGGCTGTGTTGCATCTCTTTTATATGCGTTGCGTGTATACAGTTTGACGGACACGTTTTGTTCCCGTACCGCTATCGTATTCTCTCTCTCTCTCTCTCTCTCTCTCTCTCTCTCTCTCTCTCTCCCCTCTCTCCTCCTCTCTCTCTCTCCCCTTCTCTCTCTCTCCCCCTTCTCTCTTCTCTCTCTCTCGGGCGGTGTCTGCCCCCTGTCTGCTCTGTCTATCTGATCTCTGTCTGTTCTGTCCCTCTGTTCTCTGTCTGTCTCTGTTCTCTTTCTGTCTCGTATTCCTGTCTGTCTCTTCGTGTTTCGTTTGTCCTCTGTCTCTGTTTCTGTCTGTCTCTGTTCTTTTTCGTCTGTCTCTGTATCTCGTCTTCTCTGTATCTCTTCGCCTGTATCCTTCTGTCTCTGTACTCTGCCCCTGTCTCTGTCTTGTTTCTGTCTGTCCCTGTCTCTTTTTTCTGTCTGTCT
>JACEEZ010022647.1:60763-68263 GCA_016584305.1 Chionoecetes opilio
ACGCCAAATACTCCCGCTGAGCGAGTCCATAACACCGTGGGCTATGCCAATCCGCCGTAAGGCTTCTTGACGTGACCCGCCGTCATTATGGACTGCGCTACCAAGGTATGTAAAACTTTCCAAGATCTCAATGTCCTCGCCACACGCATGAACAGACTGTACTGCTTCATCTAGTAAGTCTCCAAACACCTGGACCTTGGTCTTGAGCCAGGAGACCTCAAGTCCCAAAGGCTTTGCCTCCTCGTGCAGCGCCTCAAGAGCCATCACTAGGACCTCCAGCGACTCAGCAAAGATTACTGCATCATCGGCAAAAACAAGATCTGTGATCTTGGTGTTGCCGATGGATGCTCCACAATCCCTTTGATCTACAACCTTGTCCAATACCCAGTCCATACAAACGTTGAAAAGTGATGGGGCAAGGACGCACGCTTGCCTCACTCCTGTATTCACAGGAAAGAATCTGGATACACCTGCCCCACACTTCACAGCACTTGCCGTTAAATAGCAACCATGGCAACATTATATGTCGGTGTTATGATTGTAGGAGAGTAAAAGAGAATATGTGTGTTTTATTACTTTTACGATGAAACATGTGTGTGCGTGTGCGTGTGCGTGTGCGTGTGTATGTGTGTGTGTGCGTGTGTGTGTGCGTGTGTGTGTGCGTACGTGCGTGCGTGCGTGCGTGCGTGCGTGCGTGCGTGCGTGCGTGCGTGCGTGCGTGCGTGCGTGCGTGTGATGGTGGCTTTTACTGTTACCCACATGAAAGGTTATTTAGGGCCCAAAACTATATTATCAAGCGGCGCGTTTTGCAAATTACATAGTAAATGTATGTCTGTGTGTGTGTGTGTGTGTGTGTGTGTGTGTGTGTGTGTGTGTGTGTGTGTGTGTGTGTGTGTGTGTGTGTGTGTGTGTGTTGGCTGTTTGGAATATAAATGCACGTTATGTGGTGTTGTAAAATGTTGAGAGAAATTATTGTGTTGGATTAATGTGGTGGGAAAGTTTATTATTACGTGAATACTGTATGATGGTGTGTGGGGATATATTCATTACATGGCTTACACACATTCATACATGCATTCATACATATGTACATGCATACATACACAGATATATTCGTCTGCTTAATTAGCTAATTTATCGATAGAAAAAAACTGATAGAAACAGATGAATAGCTGAAATACATCCATCCATACATTCTATACATACATACATAAACATACATGCATACACACATACACGAACACATTGTCAAACTCTAAGAAACTGATTATGATATGCGGCAGGAATGAGTGGATATGGGACATGTTTAGACAGGTTTGGACAGGAAATCCCTATTCTGTCCATCTCCCTAATGCAAGAGTTAACCTGTATCATCACTCTTTCATCCCTTTCTCTGGTAAACTTTGGAACTCTTTTTCTGTTTCGATTTTTCCACTTACCTATGACGTAAATCTACGACTTCAATCTTTTCAAGAGAGGAATAACAAGACACCTCCCGAACTAAATTGCCACACCCCTCTTTTTATACTATCTTACTGTCTGCTTTATAGGGATTCACAAATGAGCGGGCTTTTTATTTATTTTTTATTTTGCCCGGAAAAGATATGGCTAAGTTATATACAAGTCGAGTGTGGCAGTGGTGATAAGGGTTAAGAAGGCGTGTAGGTGTGGAGCAGGATAGATAGATAGATAGATAGATAGATAGATAGATAGATAGATAGATAGATAGATAGAGAGATGGATATATAGATAGATAGATAGATAGATAAAGAGATGGATATATATATAGATAGATAGATAGATAGAGAGATAGAGAGATAGAGAGATAGAGAGATGGATAGATAGATAGATAGATAGATAGATAGATAGATAGAGAGATGGATATATAGATAGAGAGATAGATAGATAGATAGAGAGATAGAGAGATAGAGAGAGAGAGAGAGAGAGAGAGAGAGAGAGAGAGAGAGAGAGAGAGAGAGAGAGAGAGAGAGAGAGAGAGAGAGAGAGAGAGAGAGAGAGAGAGAGAGAGAGAGAGAGAGAGAGATGTTTTATTGTCCACAAAAATGCATAAAAAGAAATGACATAATATACCAATCACTCATGGACCAGAAATTGACTAATCAGTAATTAACACAAGTATCAAGTGTCTAAAATAAGTGTATATGGGAAACGTTGTGGCGCCTTGGTATTATTTGCACATTAAAATTATACATCCGTGTGATATATATGGCATTTCCTATCAGCTCGATCTAAAAATTCAGCCCCTACTAAAAGCAAAAATTCAAAACTAACCTCGCATTTAAGATACATAAAATGGTATCTAGCGTGTTAAATACTTGGAATGGACTCAGTCGTGGGTTGGTCAGTGCGGAGTCAATAGGGAGTGTTAAAAGGAGGCTGGATAAATTCATGGATGGGGATGAAAGGTGGATGTAGGTAGTGTTAAGTAATAGGAACTACCACGTGTAGGTCTCGCGGCCTCTTGTAGCTTCCTTATTTTCTTATGTTCTTAAAATAAGGTCACATTCTCACACATTTCAAGTTAAAAAAGGGAGAAAAAAGACGACGTATTGCTGGCTTTAGACGCGTTATAACTATGGCACTTAACTTGTCTCATTTGCCGCCGCTCCTGAATTAATGGCAGGGTTAAGACAGGAAAAGGTATGCTATGCTATGTGTAAGTAGGGTGTGGGATAAAGGGTAGAAAGGCGTGTAACTGTATAGCGAGACAACGTACTGCTGGAGGTAGACTCATTATAACTATGGCACTTAACTTGTCTCCTCGGCGCCGCTCCTAAGTTATGTTCAAGGTTCTCACGCCACCATTACCACCATTACCACTACACCGCCGCACCACCACACCGCCACACCAACACTCTATGCGTTCACTCTCAACTCCCGCTATAATTCACCCTGGAATGGCACAACACACTTAGCTAAGGTTATCTCTTCACACTTGCACGCTTGCCCACCTACGATGCTTCCTTGGAAACTCTGTATCTGCTACATGTATTTAAGCCACGAAAAATATTACGTTGTTATCATACATAGTTCGCACCCAACTCCTTTGCCAAATTTCTTATCCTTGTTTTCTTATATAATCAATATTCTTAAGGTGGGACTATGATTTATTTAGAGTTATCGTGCTTCCTATAAACTCTGCATCTGCTACATGTATTTAAGCTGCAAAAATGCCTCGTTCTTATCTATAGCTCTTCTCTCCATGTAAACTTACCCAAATTACACGTCTCAGTTTTCTTTTATAATCATTATTTTTAGGGGAAACTGATTTATCTAGAATTATCCTGTTATTAAGATAAGATAAGATTTTCATCCTATCTAGACACTTTGCAAGTACCAACTACAAGGTTATTGACTATACAAAGCGCCGCCACGTCAGCATGAACTAGGCGGACTCGAACCGCTGACCGAATGCACAGGGACGCTGCACATTGGGAACTCACGTCTCTACCAACCTTGCCACCCTGACGGGCATCCTGTTATTAGGAATTTTTATATTATTAGGAAGCAGGACCGTTTCTTACTATATGGGAACTACGCGGTTGCACAGGCCCCTGAAGCCACCAAGGGGCCCCCAAGCTGCCATTATTTGCCTTTTTTATAAACAAGTCTCTTTTCCTCTGAAAGTGCACCAGATTGATGCATTTAAGTATTAAAGGCGTGCCCCCGGACCACCTTAGAGGGCTTGGAATCCCCCCACCATAGTTTTACAAAATAGGGCCCCAAACACCATTTCACATAGGGCCCCAAAAGGCTAGAAACGGCACTGTTAGGAAGGCATAAACAGACGGATGATGAGAAACTGGAATATAAAATAAGTATTGATAAAGATACTAACACTAACGATAATGCTAATGATAATAGTAATGAATATGAAAAGAGTAATGATAATAATAAGATCAACATAACCAAGAAGGAGAACACGAACGTCAACAACAATAATAAACACATCGACAACAAAATATAGAGTTGAAGGCTCGCGAGAGAAAAATAGTAATGGGTTGTCTGAAAGGGTGAAGCAAAGGCACGTCATACACATTAACCATCGCATGCTTGGTACTCAATCCTTCATTCTCGTTTTCATAATAGGATCGAAACCTTTTATCTATGAAGCTTTAGAAATGACGTCATCTCCCTCACCTCCCTAGTGCCACATCTCTGCCACATCACCCTTCAGTAATAGTAATAGTAATAATAGTAATAGTACATTTATTGCCATTATCATTACATCTATAAACTATATAAACAAACCCGTATATATACCAGTCTAATATACCCTTAACAGCCCTACTATTAAGACTCATCACATCCACAATTCCACACCCCTATAGCCACATCTCCAGCCTTATCCCTGTCACCTACCCATGACTTTGTAAACACTACGATCGTGTGTTGAATGCATTGGCAGTGACGAAGGCTGTGAGGCGGAAGTCAAAAGGGCGAGAGTAAGTCATTTCGTGCCTAGCGGATACCTTTTCTCTCCTCCTCTTCCTTCTCCTCCTCCCTTCGTCTCGCCTTGTCTAATTGGAGAGGGTTTATATTCCTCTTCCTCTTCCTCCTCCTCCTCCTCCTCTCCTCCTCCTCCTCCTCCTCCTCCTCCTCCTCCTCCTCCTCCTCCTCCTCCTCCTCCTCCTCCTCCTCCTCCTCCTCCTCCTCCTCCTCCTCCTCCTCCTCCTCCTCCTCCTCCTCCTCCTCCTCCTCCTCCTCCTCTTCCTCCTTCTCTTCTTGTGTAATTGGAGAGCGAATTAAACTTAAAATAAGGGTCTCTCTCTCTCTCTCTCTCTCTCTCTCTCTCTCTCTCTCCTCTCTCTCTCTCTCTCTCTCTCTCTCTCTCTCTCTCTCTCTCTCTCCCCTCTCCTCTCTCTCTCTCTCTCTCTCTCTCTCTCTCTCTCTCTCTCTCTCTCTCTCTCTCTCTCTCTCCTCTCTCTCTCTCTCTCTCTCTCTCTCTCTCTCTCTCTCTCTCTCTCTCTCTCTCTCTCTCTCTCTCTCTCTCTCTCTCTCTCTCTCTCTCTCTCTCTCTCTCTCTCCTCTCTCTCTTCCATCTCTCTCTCTCTCTCTCTCTCTCTCTCTCTCTCCTCTCTCTCCTCTCTCTCTCTCTCTCTCTCTCTCTCTCTTTTCTCTTCTCTCTCTCTCTCTCTCTCTCTCTCCCTCTCTCTCGTCTCTCTCTCTCTCTCTCTCTCACGTAAGCAGGTAGTCAACAGGTAGTAACACTAATCATCGCCACGTCAATACCTTGCTAGGCAAACTCACCTTAAAGAATGATTAGGCAAGAAAAAAAAAGCCCGAATTATGTGAGTTTTGTTGCGAGAAAAATATTGCATCTTTTCCATCTTTTACACTGAATATTTCCTTCTTCAAAACAATTCCAGTCTTGCATGTTCCTGAGGCTTGCAAGGTGTAGCGGTGAGCCTCCCCTTGATAGGGAATCAGGTCAGGGAGTCGCGGGGTCGGGGTCAGGGAGGGAGAGGTGGCAGGAGACAAGGGTGAGGCGTGTGGGAGGAAATAGTGCATGGGAAGTAGTTAATGTTGGGGTTTTTAATTTGTTTTAATATTGCCCTGCGAGTTATATTGATTAGTGTTAGTGGTAGCATTAGTTAGCATACTTCATTATTCTCATTCTTCACTACGAAATTTCCATGTGCCTACCCTGTTTAGGGGCATGGTATCCTTTTCCAACTGTTCTCTTACATGTAGTTTGATAGTTAGTAGTCTGTAGTTCAGCAGATACCCTCGTTATAGACCCAAGGGTGTCCTGGTATCTGTTCTTCTTATGTATTCCTATTCCTCATCCAGCATTAAGGAAGGTGTCTCCAAAAATCTAAGGAACGCTGCTCAGTGATCGTTAACATTATAACATGAATACATGAGTGTAAAACAGTGTTACCATGATCTTATATAGAGTGTAATGGTACGTGTAAGGATAGTATCGGGTGCTGTGCCGGGCACAGCCAGCGAGAACCTGGATGGGGCTCGCAAGGTAGCCTGTGTCTCAGTGGAGGGCGACCTCCACTTTTGAGGCTCCGCCTTGCCGCGCCTCCACTTCACTTCAAGTCAGACGGATTGCGTCTGTTCCGCCTAGCGCTGGTGACCGCCATGGCGCTGCAGGTCACGCTCATGCTGGCGGGCGTGCTGCGGGAGGGCGACAGGCTGCAGCGCGCCGTGCGGGAGTGGCTGGTGGCGGGGCCCCACACCACCCTTGCGGGCACGGTGCGGGGGCACCTGGCGGCCGCCTCACTGCTGGGCCCCCAACGGGACCCCCTGGGGGAGTGTGGCTTCCCCTAGGGTGACAGCTGGCGGGAGGTTCTGCCCCTGTTGGTGGGCAGGGAGCAGCATCTGGCCTGGCTGCAGGGGCAGGTCCTGACGACCGAACAGGAACACAACGAGTTTGTGTTCCTGTTCGTGGTTGGTTTGGTGGTGGTGGTGGTGGTGGTGGGGTGTGGTGATGGCAGGGTACGCCCTGGCGTGGCACCCCCGCCTGCCCCGAGGAGGATGGAGACACCGTGAGGGCCTAGTGTGGACGGGCCTTGAGGCGGCGCAGGGTGGTGGTGAGGCGCGGCACTGCCTGCTGGTGCACTACTGTCCACGGGAGCGACGGCTGCTTGTGGTGCTGCTGCAGGCTGTGACCCGCGACCGCCTCGTGGCACAGCGGGGCCGTCTTGTGACCTTGCCTTGCGGCGGCTGCGCCGTGAAGACTGGCCAGGCACTGTTGCCTCGGCCCGATCAGCACCACCACGTAGGCACCACACACATACTGGTGCTGACACACACCGTCACCCACGACACCTTTTCAACACTACGTGGTGGAACAACACTAAGAATCGCTTCCACTCCTTCTTACCTTCCCCTTCTTACCTCCACCGCTTCATGTTTCCCTCGTGGCTGTGGGGTGACGACCGTCCCCGTCATGGCGCCGCACAGGACTGACCGTCTCCTTCGTTCCTTTGCGTTTTCGTTTATCTCAAATGTTTCTCATATATTCAATCACTGAATTAAGTAGTTTCGCTTACTTATACAAAGTAACTTTTAATAAATCCTTGATTATTGCTCACAAACTTTTTTTTCTAGTCCTCTTCGGATTTGCATCAAGCGAAGAAGTCTTTCTAATAGAGGTCACAAGGCAAAGGCTTCTCATGGAGTCTTTCACTTTCCTGGCACTTAGCTTCGTCTTGGGGAGGAGTGACAAGTAGCCTAAAGAATAACAGTTCGCTTTTGTGCGTGCGTGCGTGCGTGCGTGCGTGCGTGCGTGCGTGAAAACTTCCTCCTTGTTTTCTGGAATGGGTTATTTTTTCTGTCTGGTTATTTTTCGCAGCATTTGATCACCCGCACATCGCTATTATGCAAGCAATAGTACATGTAAGAGGTTCACTAGTGTAGACTAATTCGCAAGGAAATAATGATGTACATTTTCTTATTTGTATATTGATCACACATTTTTTAGTTATCTTTATTAATTACCTTGCGATTTTTTTAACCCATATT
>JACEEZ010022647.1:78263-85763 GCA_016584305.1 Chionoecetes opilio
CCGCCCACCCCGCCCCCCCCCCGGCCGCCGCCCCCCCGCCACAAACCCCCCGGCCGCCGCCACCCCGCCACACCCCCCCGGCCCGCCGCCACCCCGCCACACACCCCCCGGCCGCCGCCACCCCCACACACCCCCCGGCCGCCGCCACCCCGCCACACACACCCCCGGCCGCCCCACCCCGCCACCCCCCCCGGCCGCCGCCACCCGCCACCCCCCCGGCCGCCGCCACCCCGCCACACACACCCAGCCCCCGCCACCCGCCACATACAAACCCGGCCGCCGCCACCCGCCACACACCCCCCGGCCGCCGCCACCCCGCCACCCACACCCGGCCGCCGCCACCCCGCCACCCCCACCCCGGCCGCCGCCACCCCACCACACACCCCCGGCCGCCGCCACCCCCGCCACACACCCCCCGGCCGCCGCCACCCCGCTACACCACACCCGGCCGCCGCCACCCCGCCACACCCCCCGGCCGCGCCCCACCCGCCACACCCCCCCGGCCGCCGCCACCCCGCCACACCCCCCCGGCCGCCGCCACCCCCACACACACACCCGGCCGCCGCCCCCCGCCACAAAACACCGGCCGCCGCCACCCCGCCACACACACCCGCCGCCGCCACCCCCGCCCCACACCCCCGGCCGCCGCCACCCGCCACACACACCCGGCCCCCGCCACCCCCCACACACACCCGGGCCGCCGCCAACCCCGCCACACCCCCCCGGCCGCCGCCACCCCGCCACACCCCCCCGGCCGCCGCCACCCCGCCACACCCCCCCGGCCGGGCCCCCACCCCGCCACACCCCCCCGGCCGCCGCCACCCCGCCCCACCCCCACACCCCGGCTGCCGCCACCCCGCCACACCACACCCGGCCGCCGCCCACCCCGCCACAACCACCCGGCCCGACCGCCACCCCACCCACCACCCGGGCCCCCGCCAACCCGCCAAAACCCCCCGGCCGCCGCCACCCCGCCACACCCCCCGGCGCCCCCACCCCCCCACCCCCCCGGCCGCCGCCCACCCCGCCACACCCCCCCGGCCCCCGCCACCCCCGCCACACCCCCCCCCGGCCGCCGCCACCCCGCCACACCACCCCCGGCCGCCCGCCACCCCGCCAACACCCCGGCCGCCGCCCCCCCCGCCAACACACCCCGGCCGGGCCGCCGCCACCCCCCCACACACCCCCCCGGCCGCCCGCCACCCCGCCACACACACCCGGCCGCCGCCACCCCGCCACACACACCCCGGCCGCCGCCACCCCCCGCCCCACCACCCGGCCGCCGCCACCCCGCCACACACCACCGGCCGCCGCCACCCCGCCAAAACCCCCCCGGCCGCCGCCACCCCGCCACACACAACCGGCCCCCCCCCACCCCGCCACACAACACCCGGCCGCCGCCACCCCCCCCGCCACACACCCCCCGGCCGCCGCCACCCCGCAACACACACCCGGCCCCCGCCACCCGCCACACACACCCCCCCCGCCGCCACCGCCACACACACCCGGCCGCCCCACCACCCGGGCCCCCCCCCCCCGGCCCCCGCCCCCCCGCCACCCCCCCCGGGCCGCCGCCACAACCCCGCCACACCACCCGGCCGCCGCCCCCCCGCCACACCCCCCCGGCCGCCGCCACCCCGCCACACCCCCCCCCGCCCCGCCACCCCGCCACACACACCCCGGCCGCCGCCCCCCGCCACACCCCCCGGCCGCCGCCCAACCCGCCCCCACACCCCGGCCGCGCCACCCCGCCACACCCCCCGGGCCGCCGCCACCCCGCCACACACCCCCGGCCGCCGCCACCCCGCCACACACACCCGGCGCCGCCACCCCGCCACACACCCGGCCGCCGCCACCCCGCCACACACTCACTAACCTTACACAACTTGGTCCGAACTTTGGTCATTAGCAGCGCTGCGTTTTATCGGCAGGGCCTCAAAGCCTTCTGTTACGACGAGCATTTTGCACTTCGCTTCGTTATGGTCTATTAGTGTGTGTATTTACCAATGTGTATATTTACCTAGTTGTGTTTTACAGGGCCTGAGCTACACTCGTTGGGTCCCGTCTCCGTATCTACATTTATCCAGTCTTTCTTTCAACTGGTGCATGTCCTTTGCCGATATCACCTCCATATTTAGTCCATTCCAAACTTCTACATTTATATGAGGGAAGTTGTACTGTGTGTGTGTGTGTGTGTGTGTGTGTGTGTGTGTGTGTGTGTGGTGTGTGTGTGTCTGTGTCTCTGTGTGTGTGTGTGTGTGTGTTTCTGTCTTTTCATCCTTCATATTCACTTGTTTTCCCCTCTTTTTATTGCAAATTCCCCTTCCTCTCTCACTTTTTTTTCTTTTCTATTTCGGGTTCAGCTACGCTCACTTTTTTCTCTCCACAAAACTGGTGATGTTACTGCCTGGCTGCCGACTCTTTGCTCTCTCTCTCTCTCTCCCTCTCTCTCTCTCTCTCTCCTCTCTCTCTCTCTCTCTCTCTTCTCTCTCTCTCTCTCTCTCTCTCTCTCTCTCTCTCTCTCTCTCTCTCTCTCTCTCTCTTCTCTCTCTCTCTCTCTCTCTCTCTCTCTCTCTCTCTCTCTCTCTCTCTCTCTCTCTCTCTCTCTCTCTCTCTCTCTCTCTCTCTCTCTCTCTCTCTCCTCTCTCTCTCTCTCTCTCTCTCTCTCTCTCTCTCTCTCTCTCTCTCCCTTTCTGTTTCTCATTTACACTTTCTCTCCTAACAACCTGCCTCCACGCTCGCCTCTATTTCTTTTCTCCAATTTTTCCCTCCTCACGACTGCCAATGCTCTTCCTGTCTTTCTTTAACTTTCTTTAATTATCTCTCTCTCTCTCTCTCTCTCTCTCTCTCTCTTCTCTCTACTCTCTCCTCTCTCTCTCTCTCTCTCTCTCTCTCTCTCTCTTTGTCCATGTCCTGGGTTTTTTATGCCAATTTTTACGCATATTCGAGTTTTAGTTTTCATCCGCCTTATATTGTGTACTAGCCGCAAAGCCGCCCTCCGGGCGGACTTTTTGGCTAGCTCCTGTGGAGGGCTATTGGTGGGCCTTCGGCTCACCACCTGTGTTTGGTGGGCCGAAGGCCCACCAAACACAGACGCTCCAGATAGCCCCTTCTAGCTTTCCTGAAATCATGATTGTATGTATTAACGCCAACCCATTCACATCACCCCCCACCCATTCACTCACCCATTACCCATCACCCCCCACCCATTCACTCACCCATTACCCATCACCCCCCACCCATTCACTCACCCATTACCCATCACTACACACCCATTCACTCACCCATTTCCCATCACCCCCCATCTATTCCCTCACCCATCACCCATCACCCCCCACCCATTCGCTCACCCATCACCCCCAACCCATTCACTCACTTATCACCCCACACCCATTACCATCACCCCACCCATTCACTCACCCATTACCCATCACCCTACATCAAGGTTTCCTCAATTCTCGCAACCCACTTTTTTTTCACAATTCTCGCTAATAACCTGCTAAAAAAAAAGAAAAAAAGTGATAGGATCATTTCATAAGTGGGCTTAAAACCTTCCCCTGGTCGAGCTGGTTCCAAAACTGTGCCATATGAGGGGATTGGGGCACTGGGGGCGGCACCTAGCGCGGACAGACAGACAGGCAGACAGACAGACAGACAGACAGACACACTTTCGCTTATATTATTATAGATTTGTGCGTGCATGCGTGCGTGCGTGCGTGCATGCGTGCGTGCGTGCGTGCGTGCGTGCGTGCGGTGTGTGTGTGTGTGTGTGTGTGTGTGTGTGTGTGTGTGTGTGTGTGTAAGTTGCCAATCTGCCATGTTCATTTCCATGTTCATAGTGATGATAATGATAATAATGATAGTAATAGTAATGATAATAATGATAGCAATAGTAATGATAATAATGATAGTAATAGTAATGATAATAATGATAGTAATAGTAATGATAATAATGATAGCAATAGTAATGATAATAATGATAGCAATAGTAATGATAATAATGATAGCAATAGTAATGATAATAACGATAATGTTAATAATAATAATAATTAAAGCAATAATATTAGCTAGTGAAAATAACGGTTAAAATAATAATAATAATAATAATAATAATAGTAATGATAATAATGATGATGCTAAAATAATAATACTACAAATGAGAATAATTATGATGAGAGTAACTAATGTCTGTGCCTGCGCTGTGTTCTGGTTTTGTTGTTGCTCCAGTACTTACATTAACTCCCTGGCTTGTTGTTGTTGTTGTTGTTGCCTTGTTTTGTCTGTATGCCTCCGGGCGAGAATACAATTATTATTATTATTATTATTATTATTATTATTATTATTATTATTATTATTATTATTATTATTATTATTATTATTATTATTATTATTATTATTATATTATACAAGAAAAATTACTCAACTACTTAACTACATAAGGGATAGTGAACATATTTTACTTATAAAGAAAACATAAGGTAAGGTTTTGGTAGATGAAAAAAAATCAGTGTAATTCGATATTAGTAAGACATCACAAATAAGGTTGTTGCCTTGTTGTGTCTGTATGCCTCCGGGCGAGAATACAATTATTATTATTATTATTATTATTAATGACAATAAATGTACTGATGATAATAATAATCATCAGTACTGTTACAACAATAGCAATAACAATTAATGACAGCATCAATAATGAGGACACAACAATTGTATTTCCCGAGTCATTTACATTATCTGTGGTGCCCGTCTGTCCCTGCGTGGCAGATGTATTATTTCTTGCTGATATTTTCTCTTGCGTATTCAGTACCTTGTAATTAGATGAGTTGAATTGATTGGATAATAATGATAAATCGATGAACTAGATTGATTTACAATGACGACCGTATGACCATCAAGTGCAACAGTTGTACTATTTTCGTGTTTGTGTGTATGTGTGTGTGTGTATTCATCTAGTTGTGAATACACACACTAGATGAATACACACACACACATACACACAAACACGAAAATAGTACAACTGTTGCACTTGGTGGACGGTCGTCATTGTAAATCAATCTAGTTCATCGATTTAGCATCGTTCATCGTCCACCAAGTGCAACAGTTGTAATATTTTCGTGTTTGTGTGTATGTGTGTGTGTGTGTGTGTGTGTGTGTGTGTGTGTGTGTGTGTGTGTGTGTGTGTGTGTGTGTGTGTGTGTGTGTGTGTGTGTCTGTGTCTGTGTCTGTGTGTCTGTGTGTTTGTGTGTCTGTGTGTCTGTCTGTCTGTCTGTCTGTGAATACAATAACTCGATAAAGGATTTGCAGATTATATCTAAACCGCTTGTTGCACTTATGGGTTGAATATCTCGGACGAGTTCGAAAATGGCTCATCCAAGCAAGGTCAAGGTCACCGCCCAAGGTTAAAGGTCATACATAAAAGCAAACTTTTTTAACTAAGTAAATATGCGAGTTACAGCTGTGTTCACTTGGCTATTATTAACCCCTTCACGCCCAGATCTTTCCATTGCTGTAAAATATCGTCTGTTGTAAGCCATAAAATTAAGGAAAGTCACTGAATATATCGAATTAGTTAGTGGGCAAGGATACAAAACAGGTCATATCTATAAAATATTGCTTATATTCACTAAAAATCGTCTAATGGTGGCCAAATTACAATGGAAATTACGTTCTGGGCCTCAAGGGGTTAGGGAACCATTATGAGCCTCAACTCTTCATTACTTCTGAAATTAATCTCAAGGTCACTGTCAAGGACCTAATTAATTAGTATAAAATAACTTTAACGTATGCGATTTACAGCCATGGTGTCAATGCCGCACTCGTGGGGAAATAGTTAATTGTTACTCAGCGGGCTTTTTGTTACTTTGCTATGCCCTTGGCCAGTCCTTTGTGATGTAGAAAAAAAAAATCATAAGCAAGGAATTCAGTGGTGACCTTGACATGATTGTAAAGGTCATGATGAAGGCCAAATCAGTTATCACGGAATATCTCAAAACATGCGAGAGGGGGACGTGGTGGTGGAGGAAATTATATGTAAAGAATTCGATGGTGACCTTTAAAATAACCATAAAAAATATATCAAGGTCAATGACAGTACGGTGGTTTGAGGTCAAAGCCTTGGCCATCTAGTTTGAGTTTGCTTTGCTGTTTCTTGACCACCACAATAAAAAAAATTCCTTCCCTTCCCGCTCTTTTTGTTTCCTTTTCTTTTTTTCTTTTCTCTCCTCTCCCTCCCCGCCCCTCTCTTTTTAACCTATTTTTTCTCCCTCTTTTTCCCTCTCTCTGTTTCTTTCTCCATACAACCCGCGTGCCACCATTCCGGCAGCACATTCCTTGCCTCCCCGAGTCCCCATGTCCTGTGTTACCCTCGTCACGTCACCCCGCGCCCCCGCCGCCCCGACGCTGCTGCTCTCTCGCTGCGGCAGACACAGCAGCGCCCCCACCCCCCACCCCCACCCCCACACACACATACACACACACACAGCATGACACACACACACAGCACGACACACACACACAGCAC
Organism: Chionoecetes opilio; assembly: GCA_016584305.1. NCBI lineage: Eukaryota > Metazoa > Arthropoda > Malacostraca > Decapoda > Majidae > Chionoecetes > Chionoecetes opilio. Next base: position 84,784 of record JACEEZ010022647.1, read on the forward strand.
GACACACACACACAGCACGACACACACACACAGCACGACACACACACACAGCACGACACCACACCACCAACACAGACACACAGCACGACACACACACACACAGCACGACACACACACACACAGCACGACACACATACACACACACACACATACAGTCACAACACACACACACAATTCGATCTTCTAGTGGTACATAGCAGAGAGAGAGAGAGAGAGAGAGAGAGAGAGAGAGAGAGAGAGAGAGAGAGAGAGAGAGAGAGAGAGAGACAGAGACAGAGAGAGAGAGAGTGTTGGGGTTGGCCTGGGTGGGGGCAGTGTGTATGGAGTAGGCACAGGGTGGAGATGGCACCAACACGGGACAGGGGCGGGGATGAGGGGGGCAGAGGGGTCATGAACAAGCCGTGAGGGGGAGGAGGGACAGGCGGGCTGGTTGAGGGGGTGGGGCTGCGAACACGCCACCACTTCTTTCCTTGATTGTCTTTAGCCTCGAGGTTGGCGCCGAGTCCTGGTGGAGTGGTCAGTGTGGGAGGCCTGGCTGTGATACTTATCTTCCTGCTGGCTGGCTGGCTACTTAGCTAATCAAGTGGCTGGCGGGCCGGTTTGTTTGTTTGTTAGCTAATTAGGTCACTGGCTGGTTGGCTGGCTGGCTGGCTGACTGGCTGGCTGACTGGCTGGCTGGCTGGCTGGCTGGCTGGCTGGCTGGCTGACTGGCTGGCTGGCTGGCTGGCTGGATGGTTAGTTGGATGATCAACTGACGAACTGGTTGACTGTATTGCTGGCTGGTTGGTTATATTAGTTGGATGATGAACTCACTAACTGGTTGGCTGGCTGACTGGTATATTAGTTAGATGATGAACTCACAAAAATGGGTTTGGGTGCTGCTGTTATATTAGTTGGATGATGAAACTCACAAACTGTTTGCTGGCTGGCTGGATAATTAGTTGGGTGATGAACTCACAAACTGGTTGGGTGGCTGGCTG
>JACEEZ010022647.1:95763-100763 GCA_016584305.1 Chionoecetes opilio
GCCTGGGCGGAGGTGTTCAGCTCGAAGCCGTCGTGAGCACACTGCCAGTCCTCGCGGGGGAAGGTGAAGGAGGCGATCACCCGCCTCCCGCGCCCCCAGCACCCGCACGAGTACCAGCACGGGCGCCTCCCGTAGCTCAGCGTGATGGCGTCCACGGGGCCGAGGTCGCCCTGCACGGCGAGGCTCGAGGTGACCTTCAGGCGTGAATAGTTTTGTTTCATTTTTGTGTTCATATTGAAATGAATATGTTTGTCAAGAAGAGTTTTGGGGCGTCATCGGGGCACGGCATAAAAGGGGTTGGTAGTGCACGGTGTGTGGCGTGGTGGGTGGGGCAAGGGTAGTGGTAGTAGTAGTTCAGTTATGTTTCCATTATTTCGTATGTAACTTGCATAGTAGACTAGAATATGTAGAACACGATTTACAGCAAGTAGAGAATGTTATATCAATAAACAAACACAGTATAGTTTGCACATACATGCAGCAAAAAGCTTACAGGTATTGACATCACTTCTATCATCAAATATGAACCTAAAAACTCACACAAACATGAACAAAATGACTATGAACACGCTAACAAACGAGAAGGGGAGGAGGAGGAGGACAGCCACGTATTTCTGGGATCTCAGAGACTGTGTATTTTACCGAACACAAACGGCGGCGGCTCAAATACTGCAACACAAAGCAAAAATAGAAAGGAGGAAATAATAAAAAGAATAAAAAGACAGAAAAGAGGTATTAATACAGGACGCTGACATTCCGCTCCAAAGAGGAACAAAAATAGAACACAGTCGTTTCAAAGCCCAACCAGCGCCTGAGGTGACCAGCCAATCACTCGCTCACACAGTTTGTTGACGTAACTAATAATAACACGCATTTCACAGATTCAAGTAAATATACAAACAAGTGATGGAAATGGACGTGTGTATTCCGTAGATTGTTTTGTCCCGCAGTGATATCCTATATTTAACCCTTCTTTCTTTCCTCTTATATATTATTTTTATATATATATTTATATGTAATATATATTATAAAACTATACATTAATAAAATATAATTATATATAAATATAAAATATATATATAATTTACATATATATATAAATTTTAACATATATATTAATTATATATATTAATATTTTACATATCTATACATATATATATAAAATTTTATATATATAACTATTACATATACTATATATAAATATTATATATTACTTACTTTAATATTTACATATACATATTATATATATAAAACATTATTATATTATTATATATAATATTTTTTTAATACATATACATTATATATATATATCATAATATATATTATATAATATATTATACATATATTATATTATATTATATACATTACATATATTATTATATTATAATTATATATATATATATATATATATATAACACACCGCTCTTTTCCCTAATTTTTATCATCCCCCAGCGATTACATTTTTTTTTTTTTCTTCCTCTTTAATCCCCAGCTGCGATAAACACCGAACTTCCTTTTGGGGCGAAACTATTTTTGGTTAAAGGGGCGAGGACTTGGGGTCGTTTTCAGAGACACCAACAAATTTTTTCCTGTTTAAAAATTTTTTTTTACCCCTTTTCGGTAATATGGAGAGGACTTCGCGGTCGTTTTCAGAACCCCAAATTTTTTTTTTTTCCTGGCCTAAAACTAAAATAGGGGCTTTTTCTAATGACGAAAGTTTTTTTTCCCGGGAAAACCCCAAATTAAAAATAAATAAAAAAAAAATGTATCACGAATTGTATGGTCGCCCTTCCCTTAAAAAACGAAACTCCATCAGAAAAAAGCACTAAAACTTGGGCCCGGAAAAAAATAGTCGGGCTCAGATAGCGGGAAGTGATTCTGTGGTTTTTTGCATTAATGAGTTATATTAAGTTATGATAGGCCGTAAGGATAGGCCTATGTAATTGATGGGTTATTTTTTTCCCGATATATTTTTACGGTTGATGATTTTTGGGATCTTCCTGTTCTCCTCCCCCTCCTCCCCCTCCTCCTCCTCCTCCTCCTCCTTCTCCTCCTCCTCCTCTCTTCCTTTTTCTACTCCCTCCTCCTCTTTTTTATTTTTTCCCCCTCCTCCTCCTCCTCCTCCTCCCCCCTCTTCCCTTTTCTCCTCTCCCTTCTTTTTCTCCTCCTCCTCCTCCTCCTCCCCCTCCTCCTCCTCCTCCCCCTCCTCCTCCTCCTCCTCCTCCTCCTCCCCCTCCTCCTCCCCCTCCTCCCCCTCCTCCACGCCGATTCGTCAGTATCACGGAGTTGGGGCAACAAAAGATAAAATTTATTAGCTGAAATAGCCATTCCAGGGTATAAGCTTCCTAATTGTCGTACGCATGAAGCAGTGGAGGGAAAAAAATTTTGGTTTTTAAAAAATTCTTTACCCCTTAAAAGAATAAATTTCAAAGGGCAAAATTTTTAAAATCGGAACAGTTTTTAAATAAAANGCACCACCACTACTACACTACTACTACTACACAAACCATTACTGCTTTACATTATGCTTATTACAATCGGCCCAATGACACAGGGCCAGATTGTCAAATGTCTTTTTGGGTGAAAAATGTCTTCGTCACGTATTTGGTACCGTCAAACTGTTTTGAGCCGCGACGGATATCGTCGCACCGCGGTGAAGGTAAAGAAACGAAGACATCGCACAGAGCATGTCTTCACCATTCCCTTCGCGGGCGCTGATCTCCTCTGTACTTTTCATCCCATCATTGGATAAGATAAAGACATTTCAGTGACTTTGTGTTACTTTTTACTTGTTTATTGACGAAATTATCCTTTGTGCGTAATAAAAAGAGTGGTTTGAAATCTCACCGGGAGACACGAGCGGGCTGGGCAGTGTCAAAGCCGTCTGTATGTAAAAGCCTGCGCCTGGGAGAGCGAGATGGACGTGACGTCAGTAGCAGAGTCTGCTATGCGAGTCAGTAGGAGCCGAGCTTTCTGCGTGTGAGGATGTACGGGCGGTACGGCTCTCATTGCACCCACCTTTCACCCACTGTTAACTCTTCGCCATTTAATATTTTGCTCAAAAACATTTTACATGGAGAATATGAATAGAAGCGGAATTTAATTCGCTTTCCATTGATATATTTCGTTTACTGATAAATGAATTGGCAGCATGTATAAATTAGCGTTAGCTAAATACATAACATCATGAAATCGGGTAATTTCCTATCTAATATATGTTTATCAGTATAAAAGATATACTGTTATCTTTGGAAATGTTTGTTCTATAATATTATCAAATAAAAAACCGTAAAACACACTAAAGAATGCCATTATGAGACTCAAGAAATATGCATGAACTTAAACTCTTCGCCATTTAATATTTTGCTCGAAAATATTTTACATGGAGAATATCAATAAAAGCTGAATTTAAATTTAGCTTTCCATTGATATATTTTGTTTTCTGATAAATGAATTAGAACCATACATACATTAGCGTTAACTAAATAAAAAACATCATCAATCGGGAAAAATTACCCGATTTCATGATCCTTTTAGTTAGTTAACGCTAATTTATGTATGGTTCTAATTCATTTATCAGAAACGAAATATAGCAATGGAAAGCTAATTAAATTCCGCTTCTATTGATATTCTCCATGAAAAATGTTTTTGAGCAAAATTTTAAAATTTGGCGAAGAGTTAAAGTTCATGCATATTTCTTGAGAGTCTCATAATGGCATTTCTTTAGTCTGTTTTACGGTTTTTTTATTTGATAATATTATAGAATAAACATTTCCGAAGTAACAATATATCTTTTATACTGATAAACATATAATTAGGTAGGAAATTACCCGATTTCATGATGTTATGTATTTAGTTAACGCTAATTTATGCATGCTGCTAATTCATTTATCAGAAAACAAAATATAGCAATGGAAAGCTAACTAAATTCCGCTTCTATTGATGTTCTCCATGTAAAATGTTTTCGAGAAAAATATTAAATGGTGAAGAGTTTAAGTTCATGCATATTTCTTGAGAGTCTCATAATGGCATTTCTTTAGTGTGTTTTACGGGTTTTTATTTGATAATATTATAGAACAAACATTTCCGAAGATAACAATATATCTTTTATACTGATAAACATATAATTAGGTAGGTAAACTTGTCATCTCGGTGGCCTCGTACAGACTCAGTCCGTGACGTCATAAATCTCAGGCGCAGGCCTTTATAGATTGAGACGGCCTTGGCAGTGTGGTGCACTCGGTGTCTAGCAGGCGCGCTGGAAAATGCGGGGCGGAGCGGGGCGGGGCAGGGCACTTGTTTTCGTACTTTAGTATTAATTCAGTCACGACTCACTTCCCTGGATTTTGAAACACTAACTATTATTTCCCAACCAAGTTTCACTTATTTTTCTGAAGGAAATACATTGTTGCACAGCACAGACGTGGCATAGTACTCCTTCCAGCATACCAACCTTACCGTGACGGGACTACATGAAGGGAAAAGACGCGGAAGGATTCAACGTTACCCTGGCTTCCCGTGTAGCGCAGAGAACTCGTCGTGCGGTCCCGTAATGGGAAGGGAAAGGTGACATTTAACAATCTGGCCCACAGACTCTCCAGATAGCCCCTTCCAACTTTCCTGAAATCATGGATGTAGAAATGTAAGTATTAATGCCACCACACGTCTGTAAATAAAAAGAAACGTTGTCCTGGCGACTTTTGTGTTATCTACGATACATGGGGATTTACGGTACTCAGGTAGACAAAACAATGATCAGGTGGAGTGAACAAACACAAAGAAAGATTATAATATTTTTTCATGATTACTTCAGTAATAAATTGCAAGGTTGGTAGAGACGTGAGCTCGCAATGTGCAGCGTCCCTGTGCATTCGGTCAGCGGTTCGAGTCCGCCTAGTTCGTGCTGACGTGGCGGCGCTTTGTATAGTCAATAACCTTGTAGTTGGTACTTGCAAAGTGTCTAGATAGGATGAAAATCTTATCTTATCTTATCTCCTCCT
>JACEEZ010022647.1:105763-113263 GCA_016584305.1 Chionoecetes opilio
GGAAACTATCCCTTCTCCTCTACGAGCTACACTAAGGGACACCTATCATTTCCCTCCCCCTCCCCCCCTCTTTTTTTTTTAATGGCATTCTAGAGCCAACAACGGTCTTCTTTTCTTCCTTTCACCCCTTAGCAATTCTGCCAACACTTTCCTACTTTTTCTTTTCCTACATTCGTAACTTTTTTTTTTTTTTAGGCTTTACACATCGTGGAAAAACAAAGGAGATAAAGGAATTTGGTAGGAGGAGGAGGAATACATAGAATAAAAAACAAATACCGGAAACTACCTTGGTTTTAATCACGGGGATCTTAACAATATGGCCCCCACAAACCAACGAAAATTTAAAAGGATAGCACAGAACAAGGCTCCTCCCGCCCTCCCCTCCAAGTAGGGTAGGAACAAGAGATGGATATGGGGCGAGAAGTAGGAGAAGATGAAATAACCAAACCCTGTACGATTGTCGTACGATCTCGAAAGACTGATCCGATGGATTTCTCCACCCCTAAATCAACCGCACTCAAACCAGTTACATGGTTGGTGATAGAAACGGTGAAGCGGTTCTCATGATGGGTTCTATGCAACGAGATCGAATTACTTTAATGGAATCTGATAACCACAACTGAGGAGCTAAACATCGCGTCACCAAATTTCCAGAAGGGTTTATTTTCCTAATATATTTCCGGTACAACTTCTTCATATGAGTTTTTATTTTTTTAACTGTTCACATTCCATCTGTCACTGTCGCTCCTCGAGGTTTTTACAAATAGGGTCTTAGCTGCGTACACAGCGTTTCAAGCCAAATGCGCGTCTTCAGCCAAATGCCGCCCGTGGTCGAGCTTGTTCATAAAATTATACTGCGCTTTCCAGCTTATGGTAATTTTTCCCCTACCAAAGATATGTTATCAGTATGAAATATATACTGTGTCTGGAAAATTTGCTATAATTTTAATAAAAACCTAAACCACTAAGAAAGGCCTTATGAGACTCAAGGCAATATGTAACTTAATATCACCAATCCAGCTCCTTTAATATTCTGCTCGAACATTTTTCATGACATGTCAATAGAGCGGAATTATTTAGCTTTCATGATAATTTTCGTTATCTGATAAATGAAGTTAGAAGCATGTATAAATTAGGTTAAAAAATAAATAACATGCATCATGGGGAAGAAATTACCCATACATGAGTAGTTTATTAGTGTAAGCTAAAGCAGGTCAATTTATTTATAGATAACGAAATTTCAATGGAAAGCTATATTTTTAATGACATTGTCCATGAAAAAGTATTGAGCAAATATAAATGGGAGGGAGGTTGGTGAATATAGTTCATGATATTTCTTGAAAGTCTCAGAGATGGCCTTTGTTGGGGGGTTTAAATAAACAGGTTTTTATTGATAAATTATAGAAAAAGCATTCCGAAGATGAAGTATTAATAACGAAAATAGGTAGGGAAAATACCATAAGTGGCAAAAACGGGCGGCAAGGGAGTTGTTGATCCTCAGCTCGATTTCCGCGCTGTCGCAGCCACAACAAGGCGGATGTCACGTGCAAGAACTTATATACTCATAAGTTGCATTTTCTTATTATCCATTTTACTCTTTGAGCTTTTATATTTCCACAAATATTCAGTTTCTAATAATGATAATGAGAGAGAGAGAGGAGAGAGAGAGAGAGCAGAGACGAAGAGAGGAGGAGAGAGAGGGAGAGAGAGGAGAGGAGATGAGAGAGAGAGAGAGGGAGAGTGGAGGGTAGAGGGAGAGAGAAGTGATGGCGGGGTGATGGAATTAGGGAGGAGATTAATCGTTATTTTTGAAGGAGAGAATGTGGGAAAAGACTGAATAGGATGAGGGGGGAGGGGAGGAGGAGGAGGAGAGGGAGGAGGTATGGAGGGGATGGAGGGAGGAGGAGGAGGAGTGAGTGAGTGAGGAGGGGAGGAGGAAGAAAAGTATGTGGACTTAAAATCGTAAAAAATATGAGGCCCAAAAAAGAAAGAGAGGAGGGAGAGGAGAGGGGGAAAGAGAGAGGAGAGAGAGAGAGAAAGGGGAGAGGAGAGAGAGAGAGAGATATTCATACCTCTAATTTTTTTCGTGTACAAAGCCATTCGGATTGCTTTCGAGCTCATACTTTACGGTAATTCTGTATTACATAATTCATGACCCACCCCTTTTTTTGTCACCGTACATTGGTGGTGTGTGTGTGTGTGTGTGTGTGTGTGTGTGTGTGTGTGTGTATTTTTTGGGGTGGGTGTGTGTGTTTGTCCTTCCTAGTTATATCGTGCAAGGGGGGGGGGGGGGGGTGGTGGGGGGGGGGGGGGGGGGGGGGGGGGGGGGGGGGGGGGGGGGGGGGGGGGGGGNCCCCCCTAAAACTTCCCCCTCCCTAAACCTCCCTCCTCCTTCTTCTTTCTCCTTCCCCTCCCACTCAACCTTCTCTCTCTCTCTCCCCTCTTCCCCCTCTCTCTATCTCTCCCTCTCTCTCTCTCTCTCTCTCTCTCTCTCCTCTCTCCTCTTCTCTCTCTCTCTGAAATATATTGTAAATTACTCTATACCATTGATCTACATATGACTCACGCGCCATTCACCATTTTCTCAGGTAACGAAAAACATTTGCTACAAAAGAGAGATGTGTAGTAGAGAAAAAACTCACAATATTATAGGAAGGATAAGAAAGAGAGTACAGTCTCTCGTGTGTGTGTGTGTGTGTGTGTGGGGTGTGTGTGTGTGTGTGTGTGTGTGTGTGTGTGGGGTGTGGTCTATAATAAATAAGCGAAAGTGTGTCTGTCTGTCTGTCTCTGTGTGTGTGTGTGTGTGTGTGTGTGTGTGTGTGTGTGTGTGTGTGTGTGTGTGTGTGTGTGTGTGTGTGGTATAGGTTCCGCCCCCCGTGGGCGCAAACACCTATAGGGCCCATTTTTTGGGAATCAGGTTGACCAGGGGAAGGTCATAAGCCCACTTATGAGATGATCCGATCACTTTTTTTTTTCTTTTTTTTAGCAGCCTATTAGCGAGAATTGTGAAAACAAAAGTGGGTTGCGAGAATTAGAGAGAACTGCAACTCCGAATGCCAGTGGTCGCGGGCAGTTTTAACTCACAATTTGGTGAAAAGTTGGTCAACTGAAGAAAAATATGGGCTTATTCACTGCCCTTAAAACACAAAAGTATAATTTTAAGAACGTTTTTCTTCTATATGTATATTGTATAGAAGCCTGAGTCTGTAAAACATGCATTTAACCAAATAACCAATAGGTTATAGTTGAGGAGCGAGGTAAATGTTACTCTATGATATTATATAGTCAAAAAACGTATGTTTAGAAGTTATCTATACCTAGCAGTCATATTTTCCTGTTATTATTGTGTATCAATCAGATAGAAAGCCGGGAAGTGCAATGAGTCGACGCGTGAAGTGGCAATGTTTTGATTCAATCTCCCCGCCACAATCTCCCCGCCCACCACTCCCCGCTGCGGCGTGTCGCCCTCCACAATTATAACCTCATTGTCGCGCAACAAGCCGATTTCGGCATTCTTTATTCTTCGTTTTTCCAAGGCATTGTTATTGTATTTTGACAAAACGTTTGCCAGACGCAGCAGTACTGGGTTTAGAAAACAGTGTGAACATCACCCAAATTTTACATGCCACAATATACATGTTAAAAATATATTAAACTTTGCTACTCGAGGCGAGTAATTTGCATTTTAAATTGCTATTATAGAACGTTCCATCGTAATGAATGTCATCCATATAATTAGTAGAACAACAGAAGAACTATATTTTTTGGTATTCAGATGCGGTGCATCAATGTTTACGCGAAATTAATTTATGAAAAATATTAGTCGCGGAGCCAAAACACAGTAGACCAACTTTGAGTTAAAACTGCCAGCGACCACTGGCATTTCTCGAGTTTTAGTTCTCTCTAATTGAGGAAGCCTTTTATGTAGGGTGATGGGTAATGGGTGAGTGAATGGGTGGGGTGATGGGTAATGGGTGTGGGGTGATGGGTGAGTGAATGGGTGGGGGGTGATGGGTTGGGGGTGATGGGTGATGGGTGAGGGAATAGGTGGGGGGTGATGGGTAATGGGTGAGTGAATGGGTGTGTGGTGATGGGTAATGGGTGAGTGAATGGGTGGGGGTGATGGGTAATGGGTGAGTGAATGGGTTTTGTGGTGATGGGTAATGGGTGAGTGAATGGGTGGGGGGTGATGGGTAATGGGTGAGTGAATGGGTGTGTGGTGATGGGTAATGGGTGAGTGAATGGGTGGGGTTGAGTGAATGGGGGGGGTGATGGGTGATGAGTGAGTGAATGGGTGTGTGGTGATGGGTAATGGGTGAGTGAATGGGTGGGGGGTGATGGGTAATGGCTTGAGTGAATGGGTGTGTGGTGATGGGTAATGGGTGAGTGAAGGGTGGGGGGGGTGATGGGTAATGGGTGAGTGAATGGGTGGGGGGTGTGGGTAATGGGTGTTGGGTGATGGGTTTAAGGGTGAGTGGGAAAGGGTGGGGGGGGGATGGTAATGGGTGAGTGAATGGGTGGAGGGCGATGGGTAAGGGGTGAGGAAAAATGGGTGGGGGGTGATGGGTAAATGGGTGGGGGGTGATGGGTAATGGGTGAGGTGAATGGGTTGTGTGGTGATGGGTAAATGGGTGAGTGAATGGGTGGGGGTGTGGGAATGGGTGAGTGAATGGGTGGGGGGTGAGGGTAAATGGGGTGAGTTTTGAATGGGTGTGTGGTGATGGTAATGGTGAGTGAATGGGTGTGTGGTGATGGGGAAAAATGGGTGAGTGGAATGGGTGGGGGTGTGAGGGTAATGGGTGAGTGAATGGGTGGTGGGTGATGGTCATGTGAGGAATGGGTGGGGGGTGATGGTGTAAAGGGGAGTGAATGGGTTGGGGGAATACATACATTTTAACATCCATGGATTTCAGTGAAAGTTAGAACGGGGCTTATCTGGAGAGTCCATGTTGGGTGGGCGAAGGCCCACCAAAAACACAGGTGGTGGGCGAAGGCCCACCAAAGCCCTCCGCAGGAGCTAGCCAAAAAGTCGCCCGGAAGGGCGGCTTTGCGGTAGTTAATAAAATATTGTCAATTTTGATAAAAAATCTAAAACTCTCGTGTACAATATAGAATTAAATGAAAAGAGTAGGAGGACTTAACAGGTAGCAGAGTAACTAATAATTGGCCAAGTAAAAAGAGTAGAAGAATATAGATTAGCAGGAGTGGCAGAGTGATTTGGTAAAGTTACCCAGAATGAAATAGGGAATAAGGTTTAAAAAGAAAATTTGCAGGAATAAAGTGAGTAAACAGAGTAACGAACTACCGATAGGGATAAAAACATAGTCGCCACCGCAACTGATGTTCGCCAGCCGCCATATATTAACGAATGAATAGCATTACAACAGATTTGTTATGGTGCCACTGAAGATAATACACAGTAGTTTATATCAGGACCGTATTAAACGACCTGTTTCAGTGTGTTTTATGCTTTGTATATTCAAAGGTATATATGGTTTCAAATTCGCTACTCTTTTTTTTCTTCGGGCCGGACGACGGACGTCGGGAGGACACACAGAACACTTAAGCACTAGCGGCGATCTAAGTGTATGCCGTACCAACGTCGCCCACTTTCCGTCTTATATTTGTCAATTGCTTATTTATAGCTAATTCTAATAGACACCAATGAAGAACACAAAATGACAGGGACCTCTCCCAGATTAGGCCCCTTCTAACTTCCTGAAAATTCATGGATGTTGAAAATTGTTAAGTACTAACGCCACCAAACGTCTGTAAACCAAAAAAAAGACAACGTTGTCCTGGCGACTTCAGTGTAGGTAAATCTATTGGTAGTGGATGAGTAGAAGCAGTAGATATAAAATTAAGAAACAACAAAGTTAGTAGTGGTAGTGGTATTGGTAGTGGTGGTAGTTAGTAGTAGTAGTAGTAAAAGTAATGGTAGTAGTAGTAGCCTAGGAGCCATAACCCCCCCCCCCTAACGTTATAACCAGAGACCCAGCACAGCAATATGGGGACAGGCGGGCCGGCGTTCCCAGAATATCGCAGTATGGAGGCGGAACAAAGCGGTACTTGAGCGGCCGGCCACTCCATCACCGGCTAGACGCACGAGGTACGCGGCCGCAATACCTGGACAAACGATACAACCACGATACCTGAAGCAGGGAAAGCATAACACGGGACGGGGAAGGGAGTAGACAGTGGGAACAGTGAGTAGTAGTAGTAGTAAAAGTAGTAGTTAGTAGTAGAGTAGGTAGTAGTAGTAGTGTTTAGTAGTAAGTAAGTGTAGTAGTAGTGTGTAGGTAGTAGTAGTAGTGTAAGTTAGTAGTAGTATAGTACAAGTAGTAGTTGTAGCATCATCATATCATCATTCCTTTATTTCGTAATACTTAGTATACAGATTCAATCCGATGGCAAATATAAAATTATGCAGGAAAAACTTATCATACAAATTAAATTGTACTCTACATATTATAATGACAAAATAAAAAATATGAAGGCTCACAGGACTTCAATTCCATCTAATAAAAAAGATTAAAACAATCATCAAAAAATAAAAATAATTCACCAAATTTATCTAAGCTTCCACATACAAGCAGCTACCTGCAATTATATAATCTTAAATGTTTGGTGCATAGTGGTTCAGACGCAGGGTCATGATTTGTACACGTAATCTAGCTTTAATGGTTTGCAGGTTTTCCATATTCTATTCAAAATTTTATGTTATATAAAAATCCTCTAAAATAATAAAGATATTGGAAGGCAGTGTATATCCGTTCTTAAAAGGGCAAAACAACCATTAATGAGGGAGTTATTGATGACAAAAGTCTCTTAAAAAATTCATTGACTGTACATATGCATTTCTAATTTGGAAACAAACAAATTTAACATTGTCTGTGAGCCATACATGTTACGTGTGGATCCGTGGCAGAGGGCCAAAACACTTTTTTAAGGCATTGGTGGTAAGGTGGTCTGGAAGGTCTTATAGCAAGACTTTATTTTCATCTAAGGGGAGTCTGCATAAAGCCCAGGGGGGCAATTACTCTGGCAAGCAAAATGAAGTGCATGGGAAATGAGAGTCTGACTGGAAAAACATTCGTGAATATTTATATAATATATAATGAATTTGCGTAAAAAACTAGTTAACCCGAAATTTTATACTTTCTCATCCACTCAGATTTTTTCTGGATACAATAACCCTAAATACTTGTTTAATATCCACCAGTGCTATTTCATCCCACAACAGATCAATACATTGCTTTTCATTTTTCCTTTCTATCCTTTGAAATTGATATACCAGCATCGTCCTTACTTGATTAAATTAATAAATTCAAGTTCTAACTTTTCCTTAAGGGGGGGGGGGGGGGCAATACGGCCCGCGCCCTCAAAGCAGCCGTGCGGGGCGGGGGTTCCACTAAAGCCGGGTTCCCACCCATCCCGCTGGTTTACGGCCGCCGTAAAACAACAAAAGACGTCACAATTGGGGGGGGGGGACGTCCAACA
>JACEEZ010022647.1:115763-125763 GCA_016584305.1 Chionoecetes opilio
AATGAAATGAAAATGGTGAAGGAGAGTGAGTGAAGGAGAGAGCGTGAGTTAAAAATATTGGGAATGCAAGTTTTATAGTTTAAAATATTATCTTTTAAGGCCAGGCACGTGTTATGAGATTGCCGTGATGTGCTATCTTGTATTGCATCATATCTCTGGCATCTATGTGAGGTGCATGAAAAGGCGACAAGTTTAACACCGTACTCAGTAAGCATTTTTTTTTTTTTTTTTTTTTTTTTTTTTTTTACTTGTACACATACTGTATATGCATTTACATTTGCATTGGTCACGTGTTACATACTCATTTATTTATCTATCTACGCATAACTATCTATTTGTCTGTCTGTCTGTCTGTCTGTCTCTGTTCTTAAATGTTCTATATCATTCTATGCTAATCCATTTATTCGTCTCTCTCTCTCTCTCTCCTCTCTCCCTTGCTCTCTCATAGGCTTCGTATTACGGTGGTCGTCTCTCGGATCCATCAGCTCGTGGCCATACTCAACTCAGACCACGATCTCTCTTTTCTCGTTGCCCCTCTTCTCTCTCTCAAAGGTCTCTTCTCTCTCTCTCCTCTCTCTCTCTGCTGCTCTCTCTCTCTCTCTACCCTCCTCACTCTTCTCTCTCTCTCATCATCTCTCTCTCGCTCTCAATTACAGTAGATGGGCCATATGCACTGACGAACACGTCACAAAATTGAATTGGAAATGGTCTGCAATTAATTTCGAGCCCAATTGAACCGTGTGGTCAGTATTGCTTTCTTTTCCGAATATATAAAGAGCGAAAGTTCGAAGAAGAAAATGTTTGGAAGGTGACGCATCCTCTCTCTCTCTCTCTCTCCGCGTACAATCTTTCTTCATCTCTCTCGCGTTTCGTCTCTCATCTCTCTCTCTCTCTCATTCTCGATACTAGCCTCTCACAGAAACAACACACACACAACACCCACCACAGACACCAAAACACACCCAACACACCCACGTCTCAATCTCCCGGAAACTCTCATTAACTTAACACCTTACACTGGCCTCCCTTCCCCTCCCCTCTCCTCTCTTCCTCTCCCTTCTCCTCTCCCCTCCCTTCTCCTCTTTCCCCTCCCCCTCCCCGCCTTCCATATCCACCGACCTCTATCATAAAGCTACAGCCTCCCCCCTCACACGCTCCCCTCTACGCCCCTCACTGCTCGGACACAACTAATGGGCCGCGGATATAAGATTTGGCGCGGGACAGATACCTCTTAAATCCTATCCAGCCCCAAACGAGCTTAAACCATCTCTTCCTCCTCTTTCCTCTTCTTCCGATCCTCTTTCCCCTCAAACGAGCTTAAACACATCAGGTGGAAACTCTTCTTCTCCCCTTCCTCTCTTACTTCCTCCATCTTTGTTCCCTATTCGTAAGCCCAAAACATCTTTCTCTTCCTCTTCCTCCTGTCTCCTCTCCTTTTTAGCTATTTGTAGGGGTGCCCAAAACCATCTTCTCTTCTCCTCCTTCCTTTCCTTTCCTCCTCTTTTATAGCTATTCGTAACCCTTTTTTTTTGGGCTCACCCATCGCTGAAGAAATAGACAAAGATACGAAAAAGATATATTATGTAGTGGAGGGAATCATAGAATACATAAGGTAAACACAAATACCATGAGCACCCCTTTGTTTATTACGGGGTATTAGTTCAGAACTAATATACCCACTAACTACAACTACACGTCATATAAACAGGATAGCACGAACAAGGCTCCTCCCGCCTACCCCTTCCCCGAACCCAAGATATATGGGGAGGAAGCAGGAGAAATGGATAAATGATGAGAATAGGAGGAGGAAGATGAGAAATACCTAAGGAGGAATGCATAGGGAGAATACAGAACTAAGAAGGAAAAGAAGAATGGGACGAGGGAACAGGAAGATGGATAAATGGGGGGAAGAGAGGGGAAGAAGACAGAATACAGGCAGAGAAAATGGAAGAGAGTTAAAAACGTGTAAAAAAAGGAATGAAGAACTGAATGAGATAGCACACAGGGAACAGAAATAACTCCTTGTATTTAGAGTAGGATTGGAAAGGAAGAAAGGAGGAAGAAAATATATTTGGTGCGTGAGAAGTGATCTAAATTAAAAAAAGAATGTGAAAAAATATGGAAGAAAAGGAAAATGAAGGGATGGATTAGGAATGAAGTGTTAGAAAAATGATGGTGAATAAAATTGATGAAGTAAGAAGGAAGGAGTAAGGAAGAAAGGAAGAAAATACAAAGAAAGATAGAAGAAGAGGAGAGGAAGGAGGGAGGAGGGAGATGCAGAAAGAAAGAAAAGAAAGATGAAAGAAAGAAGGGAGGAGGGAGAGGTAGTGACCCATGAATAAAGTAGATATGAAGGTTCAAGGTGTTGGAAGGAGAGAGAGAGAGAGAGAGAGGAGAGAGATGAGAGGGGTGGGGGGAGAGAGAGAGAGAGAGAGAGAGAGAAAGAGAGGAGAGAGAGAGAGAGAGGAGAGAAGGTGGGGGCAGTGTGGATCAGAATGAGAGTTCGAATAAATAAATAAGTGAAGTAGGAAGGTCGAGTTATACGTGATAAAGATCAGTCCCGGACATAAGAGAAGCAAACAATAGGACAAATAAGAAACAATAACCAGGTGTCAAATTAAGGAATTCATTAATATAGCCAGACAGTATAAGGTGTCTTAGAGGTAATGAGGTAATTACGTGAGTTAATTAAAGAGTTAGATATAAAAATAAATACGAGAACATACAAGAAATACATAACCTCTTAAGAATAAATAGCAGACGCCTGTAATACATATTTTTTTTTCTCATCCACGTGTACGAATTTCCTGGAGGGAGGCTAATGGAAAACACGGCACAAGAAAAGTAGGTGGTGGTGGGGGCAGTGTGAGTGCGGAGGGTGGTAGGGGAGGGGGGTTGGTTTGGGGGAGGTAGGATGGTGGGGAGGGAATGGGTGGTTGGTAGTGTAGAGGTGAGGAGGAGGGGAGCATGGACACACGCTGAGTGCGAATCCCTCACAAAAAAAGGGTTTTCCCCAGGAAGGGGGAGTTTTGGCCCGGCCACCACACCCACGCCACAACCAACTAACACCCCCCCTGGGTAGGGTGGGTGGTTGGGGTGGTGGGTGGGTGGGTGGGTGGGTGGGTGGGTGGGTGGATGGTTGTGGTGTGTGTGTGTGTGTGTGTGTGTGTGTGTGGAGTGTGTGTGTGTGTTGTGTGTGTGTGTGTGTGTGTTGTGTGTGTGCTGGTAGCTTCTCTTCTCTTCTCTAATACGGCCCAATTATAGTAACTGTTGTACAAGGAAATAGCTACTGTACATAGTCACTTTTTAGCGAAGACGTTACATGTACTACTGATATGACCGCAGGGAAATCGTCGAAAATTAATCTTTATCCATATTTTCAATCATTCTTCTCTTCTTGTCCTCCTCTCCTCCTCCTCGTCTTTCTTTCGTTTTTCATTATTCTTCCATTTCGCTTTTTTTAATCTATTCGTCCTGTTTTATCATTATTATCTTTCTATTTTTTTTTCTTCATTCATCTCTTCATCTTAGTCATTTTCATCTATTTCTTCTCATGTACTATTGTTTTTTCCTCTCTCTCTCTCTCTATCGTCTCGCTCCTGCCTCTCCAAAGCTCTCTCTTCTCTCTCTCTTCTCTCTCTCATCTCACTAGATGGCATCGTAGCCGAATAACCTCTCTCCAATCTCCCTCTCCTCGCCTCTCTCGTCCTAATGATCTCAGTCTCTCCCTTCTTCGTCTCTCTCTCTCTCGTACCTGTCTCTCTCCTCTCTCCTACTCTCTCTCTCTCTCTGCTCTCCTCTCTCGCAACTAACACCATCCAGCTATTTGTTTGTATGTCGGTTTGTCTCATGCTACATAACACTTCCCTTACAACCACTTCCCCAGTCATCAACATTCTCCCTCATACTATAACGACAGCCCTTAACGCTCTCAAACACATCCCGCAAAAATGATACCGCCATAAACTTACACTCTACCTAATATGCCATTTTCTTTACTGCAAAAAAGATGGTCGTTATTATTTTCTTTTTTTCATCTCTAATTCCTCTTTAGCTTTTCCTCTCTTCCTTCCTTCCCTTCCTTCCTATACCCTAACACACATATTATATTCCCTTCCTCTTCCTTCTCCTCTATCTTCTCTTCCTATGGCGCTTACATACAGCATCTATCCCTCGTTAGCATATCTTTCTATCTAACTTTATATTTCATGCTCCCTATTTTTCCCCCTTCGTTTTATTGAATATAGTGAAAAAACTTCTATTTTGTGTATTTCATCTATCTTATTCTATCTTTCTAACTAACCTCATATTTCATACTCCTTATTTGTGTCCATTCGTCTCATCTAATATAGTGAAAAACCTTCTATTTAGCATAACTATATCATCTTTTCTCTAACTGCGCTATTTATTTCATACTCCTTCCCCCCTTTCCCCCTTCCTCTTATTCAATATATTAAAAATAGTGTTCTATTTGCGTATCATATCATCTAATATTAATCTAACCTTTCTATCTACCCTCATTATACTCCGTTTTCTTCCCTTTCGTCTTATTCAATATGTGAAAAAAAACCTTCCTATTTTGCGTATCTTTTCTATGCTCTATCTTCTATCATCTTTATCTTCTATCTTATTTTATCCTTCTGTCTAACCTCATTTATTTACTTTCCTATCTAACCCTCATATTTCATACTCCCTTTTTCCCCCCTTCGTCTTATTTAATAGAGTTAAAAAACCTTCTATTTTGCGTATCTTATTTATCTATCTATCTATCTTTATCTATCTTATCTTATAATTTTATCTAACCTCATTTATTTACCTTTCTATTTAAACTCATATTTATTTCATATTCCCTTTTTTCCCCCTCGTCTTATTCAATATAGTAAAAAAGCTTCTATTTTGCGTATCTCAGCATATGCAATCTTCTCTCTGCTCCCCTTTAATAATAATTCAGGACCATTCGCGAGGCTGTCACATCGTGCAGCGCGGCGCCAGGCGGGCCGCGGCGCCTTCCTGCCTGGTCAAGAAGGCACATGCGAATGCCTCATCAGTGTGCGTGTGCGTGTGCGTGTGCGTGCGTGCGTGCGTGCGTGTGTGTGTGTGTGCGTGTGCGTGCGTGCGTGCGTGCGTGCGTGTGTGTGTGTGTGTTGTTGTGTGTGTGTGTGTGGCCAGCAAGTTCTTATTCAATGATATGATGAGAGAGAGAGAGAGAGAGAGGAGAAGAGAGAGAGAGAGAGAGAGATGAAGAGAGAGAGAGAGAGAGAGAGAGAGAGAGAGAGAGAGGAGAGAAGAGAGAGAGAGAGAGAGAGAGGAGAGAGAAGAGTAGAAGAGAAGAGAGAGGAGGAGAGAAGAGAGAGAGAGCCGAGAAGAGAGAGAGAGAGAAAGAGGAGAGAGAAAAAAAAAAAATTGATTACTAGTGACCGTAACGCGAGGGGGGAAATTGCCATTTTGATTAGACAAACAAGCACACGCAAGTGGCGGATTTAAGGGGGGTCCGAGTAGGCCATGGCCTAGGCCCCGCGCCCGCAAGGGGCCCGGCACGCCCAAGGAAAAAATATGTTTTTTTTTTCATGAAAATATGAATGCTTGGAACTTTTTATTTTCTGGAACACACTGTTACATTGCATGTACATAATAGGCCCAAATTACTGCTAACTACACCCAATGTAAAGTATGGCTGGAAAAAGTTTCAATTAACCTAATATGAGAATCTGACCACATTGGTAAAATTCTAGAGTCTTATCCCCGCCCTTTTAGTGGTTTATCATTTGTTATTTTTTTTATCCCACACATACCCAGACTTCACCAAATCCTTCAGATACCTCTAAACGTAATAATAAAGTGGAGGAATATATTTAAAAATAAAAAATTATTACTAACGCTAAAACGCTCATATAACCTAGAGACCTAACACTAACCTGGTAACATTGTAAGTCCTTTCCCGCCCTTAGATATCGTTATCAGGTTAGTTTGTATAGGTTGTAGTGAGGTTTAGGTTAGTATTTTATTTTTGGGTGGTCCAGGGCGGGCGAGGGAGGGGGGGGCGAGGGGCTTTAATAAAGAGGGGCAGCATGGAGGGGTCAAAGAGATGGAGGGGGGGGGGGAGGGGGGGGGAAAAGGGGGGTTTTGAAGGGGGAATCTCTCCCCCACTTTATAATTACTTTTAGAGGTATCTGAAGGAACTGGGAAGGATAGGGCCCCCGAGGAGAACCGCACACCATAAATCCCACCCCTGGGCGCGGCGCCCTCAGGCTCGGAATTGTGCCTCGGGAGTCTGCGGGGAGGAATCTCGCGCCAGCGGCCGCCAGCCTCTGCCTCACTACTGTTCTTCGTCATCAACCTTATCTCTGGTCTTCTTTTTTTCTCAGAAATAAAAGGGGGGGAGGAGCCGGTGGCAGAGTGTTTAGCGCCTGTAAGCGGCGTTCTCCGGGGCCTGAGTTTTCGATCCCGCGAAGGCGACCAATTCCCCTGAAAATCTTTCTGCACCCACTGAGTGGACTTAACACTGATGATTATGATGAGATGATATGACATCTTACTAGTTTTTAAAAATGCTAATTTTGATTATTGTTTTAGTGCATGATGAATTTCTATTAGCAATTCAATCACGTCAGAGCGCGTGTAAAAAGACTGTCGTTGAAATGCGTTCCCTATTATGGCCGAAATAACAATCATACCAAGCGTCTGTGCCGTTATTAGCTCTTTCTATCGCCTCTCGTGGCTGTGTCATCGGGCGGGGGGCGAGTGGCAGCCGCCGCTCCTTTGTGGCTGGCGGGAGCGCCGCCTGAGATTTGGATGGTGCGATAACATCCCACCACATGACCGGCTTGCGGTGAGACGTGCAGGCGGTGTGACCTCACCACACACGCGCACACACACACACATAGAGCACACACACACACACACACGGACAACACAACACACAAAGCACACACACAAACACACACACACGACACACACAACGGTCACACCCACAACACACACAAACACATGATGACACACACACACAAGATCGGGACAGACACATTGATTCACTTTTGCACTTCCCAGAACGCTCATTCAGCCATTTTGGATGTTTACTTATCCATATATTGGGTGAATATCTTCAATCGTCGTGCCTCACAAATCCGGAACGAGCAATAACTACAAAAAACTTTTTTTTTCCCCTCAGTTCGTATTGATTTTCAAACTATACTTTTTAACTATGTATTTGGTAAACAAAAATTTTTGGGGTTACATATATTTATATATTAATATTAAAAAAAAATATATATATATTATATATATATATATAATATTTTTTATATATAATTTTCAAACCGCAAAAACCGCCCTCCGGGCGGGGGCTTTTGGCTAGCCCCGCGGGGGCTATGGGGGGGGCCTTTTGGCCCCCCACCTGTGGTTTTTTGGGGGCCTTTTGGCCCCACCAAAAAACGGACTCTCCAGTAGCCCCTTCTAACTTTCCTGAAAACATGGTTGAAAAGTATGTATTACCCCCCCCCCATTCACTCACCCCTTACCCATCACCCCCCCCCACCCATTTCCCCCACCCATTCCCATCACCCCCCCCCCATTTAACCCCCCATTTTAAACCCACCCACACACCCATTCACTCAACCCATTACCCCTCACCCCCCCCTATTTCCTCACCCATCACCCCCCAAAACCCCTCACCCCCCCCCATTCACTTTACCCATCACCCCCCCATTACCCCCCCACCCCACCCATTCCTCCCCATTACCCATCACCCTACTCAAAGGGTTTCCTCAATTCCGCAAAACCCACTTTTTTTTTTTACAATTTCGCTAAAAGGCGCTAAAAAAAAAAAAAAAAAGTGGGATCGGTATTTTTTCATATTGGGCTTAAAACCTTCCCCTGGTCAACCCCCGGTTCCAAAAAAGTGCCATATGAGGGAATTGCGCACGGGGGGGGCGGGGAAACCTTTTATACCGACCCACACACACACAAACACACACTCCCCCACACACCACACACACA
Organism: Chionoecetes opilio; assembly: GCA_016584305.1. NCBI lineage: Eukaryota > Metazoa > Arthropoda > Malacostraca > Decapoda > Majidae > Chionoecetes > Chionoecetes opilio. The sequence continues at coordinate 123,759 of JACEEZ010022647.1, forward strand.
AACAGAAAAAGACAGACAGACCACTTTTTGCTTTTATTTACCATTACCCTCACCCCCCACCTATTTCCCTCACCCTCACCCATCACCCCCAACCCACACCCCCCACCCCCATTCAAATCACCCCCTCACCCCACCCCATTACCCATCACCCCCCCCTTTTACTCACCCCCCATACCCTACATCAGGTTTCCCAAATTCTCGCAACCCATTTTTTTTCACATTATCGCTAATAGGCTGCTAAAAAAAAAAAAAAAAAGTGATCGGGGGCATTTATAAATTTGGGCTTAAATAAAACTCGTCCCCTGGGCAACCCGGTTCCAAAATGTGCCATAGGGAGGTGATTGCTGGCCACGGGGGCCTGGAAACCTATACCAGACACACACACACCACAATAACAACCAACACATAAACCCAAACACCCCCCACCACACACACACACACACACACACACACACACACACACACACACAAACACAACACACACCCCACACACACACCCACCACACACACCACACACACACATACACACACACACACAACACACACACACAACACACACACCACACACACGTAACCACACAGACGAGACAGACAGACCACACCTTTCGCTTATTATTTACCATACCCATCACCCCCCACATTTCCCTCAACCACTATCACCCATCATCCCCCAATCCCAACCACCCACCAACCCATTCAATCACCCATCACCCCACACCCATTACCCATCACCCCACCCATTTTCACTCACCATTCCCATCACCCATACATCCAAGGTTTCCTCAATTCTCGGCAACCCACTTTTTTTTTTCATAATTATCCGCTAATAGGCTGCCTTTTAAAAAAAAAAAAAAAAAAAAAAAAAAAGTTGATCGGACATACATAAGTGGGGGTTATGACCTTCCCCTGGTCAATCCCGAGTCCCGCGGGTTCAAAAATGTGCCTATGAGGTGGATTGCGCACACGGGGGGTGGAAAACTATACCACACACACACACTACACAGACAGGACAGACAGGACAGACAGACAGACAGGGACAGACACAACTTCGCTCCTATAATTATATATATATATATAATATTATATATATATATATATATAGACACTGTCTATATATATATTCTATATATATATAATATATATATATTATATATATATATATTATATATATATAGATATATATATATATCTTAATATATATATTATATATATATATATATATAATAATATAAATTATCTATATATTATATATATATATGATCCACCCGGCTTTAACACCAAAAAGGCCAAAGTCTATGCCAAACAAACACTCCGCTGCCTCACGCCACGACCCATTGTACGGCGCAGCAAGGTGTTTTTTGGATGTGGGCATAGACCACTGTATTACTCACATGAACGATGAAAATAGATCCTTCCAGGCCTTGAAATAAACAGTTTGGCACAGGAGAAAAAAAAACGCTGCAAAAGATGTCTGTCGTTTGTTTGCCGGTAAAAAACATTATTATGGAGCTGTAAATATAAAGCTAGTGAATCAGGCCAAATATTATTTTAGCCACTAAACAATAGAGATATATAGTGGTCTATGGAGGGGGTTTATTAATTATCATTGTGTGTTCAAATTGCCCCTAACCCCCCAAGACCACAAACTGTATACTCTCCGAGAGCGTAGCTATAGTTACACTCTCAGAGAGAATTATACAATTTGTGGGGTCTTTTTTTAGGATATAAAATGTCCCAACATTTGGTGTCACCCCACACGGTTGAGGAGACCTTATTTGTGAGGGGAAAAAAAATAAATCATAGCATCTATCTACCTATTATCTATCTATCCTATCTACCTATATTCTCTATCCTAATTCTAAATACATCTATCTATCTATCTACCTATATCTTAGTTCTACCTATTCTTACATATATCTAATTCATCTNTGACCTTTTTCCACTTTTTTTGACGAAGGGTCAAGTAGCAGGGTGCTGCTACATGCACAAGGCAAACCTTCCCTAA
>JACEEZ010022647.1:130763-138778 GCA_016584305.1 Chionoecetes opilio
TGCATCTTCAGTCTATCTTTACCTTCCTCAGGTTCGTGATTGCAGGCACCCCGGCAATATTAAGGATGATTTTGTTTAATATTGGAACCCAGGGAAGGGAGCTTGGAGTTGGGGAGGAGGACTGCGACAGCCTATCACCGCTCACTCATCGCCCTAACTCCAATCTCTCACTATATATATCTTCACTACATGTCATGCCACGAGACTACCCCTGTTTTTTTTCTATTTTTTTTTTCTCTCTCTCTCTCTCTCTCTCTCTCTTCTCTCTCTCTCATCTCTCTCTCTCGTCCTCTCTCTCTCTCTCTCTCTATCTCCTCTCTCTCTCTCTCTCTCTCTCTCTCTCTCTCTCTCTCTCTCTCTCTCTTCTCTCTCTCTCTCTCCCTCTCTCTCCTCCTCCTCTCTCTCTCTCTCTCTCTCTCTCTCTACTCTCTCCTCTCCTCTCTCTGTGCTTTCTCTCTCTCCTCTCTCTTCTCTCTCTCTCTCTCATTCCTTTTCTGCTCTCTCGTTCTCTCTCATCTCTCCTCTCTCTCTCTCTCTCTCTCTCTCTTCTCCTTTCTTCTCTTGCTCTCTCTCGTCTCTCTCTCTCATCTCTCTAAAGCCTAATGGCACATTCCCTTTTTGGGCATTAAATCAACAATCTCAAGCCTTGCTGGGGTCAGTAAGAGAAAAGAGACCAAAATGATACAGAGAACGTAATTTAGTTATGAGAGAGATTGAAGCTATTAAATTTACACTCACCGAGGATGAGAGTAGGAGATCTGAGATCAGTTTTTAAGTTTGTTTTTATTTAAGGATACAATTAAAGGTTAGTAATCAGGTGTAGACATAGTATACGGATTCAACTGAAAGCTAGATTTGAAAAGCAAATAGGAAAAATTGGTCCAAATAGGGTGGTAAATGTATGTGAAAGGACTCAGTCGTCAGGTGTGCAGTGCGGAGTCATAGGGAGCTTTATAGGAGGCTGGATAATTGCATGGATGGGAGATAAGGTGGATAACTGATAGAGTTAAGTACAGGAACAATACCACGTGTAGGTCTCGCGGCCTCTTGTAGCTTCCTTATTTGTCTTTTGTTCTTATGTTTTTATTATTTGGTATTCCATATCATAATACATTACGAAATTGTGTCCATCACTGTCATCAGTTCTGTGCTAAGTATTAAATCAATTGTGTGATTGGGCCCGGGCTGTGGTCGTATTTCATGCAATGAACAGAACGCCAGGGTTCGATTGAAAAGTGCGTTCGATTGTAAGTGCACTCGCATGATAGGAATTTATTTAGATTGCTTTGTTGATGAATTGACAGTCGGCATGATAATCGTAGATAAGCTGCACTTCAAATATTTGGCCGAATGAACACGTATCCCACATGTGTAATGTTAGCATTTGCATGCCCCATGGTCTGAAATCATAGCTTGGTCTACAGTTTTCACGTTATGGGTTTTATAGTAACTTATGTACGTACATAATACACTTCTGTGATGTGCATTGATATAAACTGACATATTTTTTGCATCATAATTGTCTTATGTTTGGTATTATGCCTTACTATTGCTTTTCATTCAAATAAAACGTACCGAGGCATGAACTTCACATTTCCAGCTTGATTCATTATACTCACCAGCAGAGAAAATGGACCTGAGACTCTCAGATGAACTTTCGTTAATTTCTCAATGTCGTTGAAATTGTATTTTTATACGATATCACTAGATCAGTGTCTCATTTTTTCTCGCGACCCAGTTTATTTCATTACATTCACGACCCTATTGACTCTGTTGCGCTTTCTGTCTCCGATTGATTTTTTTACAATTACAACATACTACATACTACTACATTCTATAAATGCCATAATGCATTGTATATAAGTGCATATATAGTGCATGCATATTATGCCTATATATGCTCTATGGTTCAAAAGATGCATATGTTCGAGTGTGCATGTATTTTATTTATTCCAGTTTTAAAAAGTAGAGTACTACGTATTGTACTACGTAGAGAGAAAATAGTATGAATATTGGCAAGTGAAGATTATGCGTACATGTCGCTTCTCCTCGCATTACCCCTCTCTCTCTCTCTCTCTTCCTCTCTCTTCTTTCCTCTCTCTCTCTCTCTCTCTCTTCTCTCTCTCTCTCTCTCTCTCTCTCTCTTCTCTCTCTCTCTCTCTTCTCTCTCTCTCTCTCTCTCTTCTCTCTCTCTCTTAATGCATTTCATATATCTATAATGATATAAGCGAACGTGTGTCTGTCTGCCTGTGTGTCCGCGATAGGTGCTACCCCCAGTGCCCCAATCCCATCATATGGCACAGTTTTGGAACCAGGTCGACCACGGGAACATTTTAAGGCCACTTTGGGGATGATCCGATCAGTTTTTTTTTTTTTTAGTAGCCTATTAGCGAGAATTGTGGAAAAAAAGTGGGTTGCGAGGAATTGAGAAACCTTGATGTAGGGTGATGGTAATGGGTGAGTGAATGGTTGGGGTGATGGGTAATGGGTGGGGTGATGGGTGAGTGAATGAGTGGGGGGTGATGGTTTGGGGGTGATGGTGATGGTGAGGGAATAGGTGGGGGGTGATGGGTAATGGGTGAGTGAATGGGTGTGTGGTGATGGTAATGGGTGAGTGAATGGGTGGGGGGTGATGGGTAATGGGTGAGTGAATGGGTGTGTGGTGATGGGTAAGGCGTTAATATATACATTTCTACATCCATGATTTCAGGAAAGTTAGAAGGGGCTATCTGGAGAGTCTGTGTTTGGTGGGCCTTCGGCCCACCAACACAGGTGGTGGGCCAACGGCCCACCAATAGCCCTCGCAAGGAGCTAGTCAAAAATTCGCCCGGAGGGCGGCTTTGCGGCTAGTTATTTATATAATTTACGACATGGCGACCCACTGAACAAAAGCTCGCGACCCAGTACTGGGTCGCAACCCGTACTTTGAAGAGCCCTGATTTAGATAGTTTAACATATCCTTCCATGGACCTCAGATTGACCCTGGAAAGTGCACAACTTTCAAAAATTTCTGTGGTGCCCAGAACGCACCCCCCCCCCCCCGCCTCCAGTTACAGGCCCTCGAAAGTTTTTGTTTTGCCCCCCACATTACCTTGGTCCCAAGTTGGCCCCCCCAGTTTTTTAGTGCTAAAATCGCCACTGGGGGGGAGGGGGGAGGGGAGAGAGAGAGAGAGAGAAGAGAGATGAGAGAGAGAGAGAGAGAGATGGGGGAGATGAGAGGAGAGGAGAGAGAGAGAAGAGAGAGAGAGAGGAGAGAGAGAGAGAGGAGAGAGAGATTAATTACATATTCAGTATATTATCTGGTTTTCATATACTTATTTCACGTTAACTTCATAGCAAACATGAGAAAAAAAATTTCTCACCTTTTGATACCGTTCACAGTTCTAGGTCACGAGCAAATTGGGGTCTATTTTCTTCTTTTCTTTGGTGCAAAGTATGTCTTATGGTTAAGTAATTCAATGCGCTGGATTCAATTGCTTAATCTCTTTGTAATAGATAAGGAAGATACCAGCATATAAGTAAACTACCATACACCATCAATCATCTAAGAAGGTTGTTACCCTCACTGCTTCGGAATGGTAAATGAATTGCCGCTTCTGAGAAACATCTATATTTATTTTATTTACTGTATAAATTATATAATTTCTTAGGAAGCAAATTTCTTTCAGTTACCCGCGACGCCGAGAATATCCGAAAAGGAACAGCACAGATACAAAACAGTTCACACATATTCACTTATACTGCATAGCCCCTTCCCCCACAGACGAATATATATATATATCTATATATATATAATATATATATATATATATATATATATAATATATTATATATATATATATATATATATATATATATATATATATATATATATATCGAAATCTCGAAATCTCACATCTCATCTCTTGCTAAAACAGCTTCTAAGAAGTTAGGTGTCCTGTGCGTCTGCGTCCTTTTTTTCTCCCTCCCAATGCTTGCTCTCTACAGGGGCCTTATCCGCCCATGTATGGAGTATGTCTCACATGTTTGGGGAGGATCCACTCATACAGCTCTCCTAAACAGGGTTGAGTCAAAAGCTTTTCGTCTCATCAACTCCTCTCCTCTGACTGACTGTCTTCAATCTTTAAATCACCGCCGCAATGTTGCTTCTCTTGCTCTCTTCTACCGTTAATTTCATGCTCACTGCTCTTCTGAACTTGCTAACTGCATGCCTCCCCACCTCCCACGGCCTCGCTGCACAAGACTTTCTACTTATTCTCATCCCTATTCTGTCCATCTTCCTAATGCTAGAGTTAATCAGTATCTTTACTCTTTCATCCCCTTCACTGGTAAACTCTGGAACTCTCTTCCTGTTTCTATTTTGCCACTTTCCTATGACTTAAATCTTTTCAAAAGAAGAGTAACAAGACACCTCCCGAACTAAATTGGCCTACCCCTCTGTTTTTATTTTATTCTCTTATTTTCTTCTTTATAGGGACTGGCAACTAAGCGGGCTTTGTGTTACTCATTTTTGTTGTGCCCTTGGCCAGTTTCCTTATGATGTAAAAAAAAAAAAAAAAAAAAAAAAAAAAATATATATATATATATATATATATACACACACAAGGTTTCTCGCTTCCTCTGTTCTCTTTGGCGGCGCGCCCTGTCTTGTCTCTCGAGGCGCCCCGCCCTGGAGGCCCTGCTGGCGGCGAGCACGTCCCGTGTGGTCTGCACGTGTGACCACGTCCACACATCAGGAAATGACGGGCTTTCTTGCCTGCACACACTCCCCAAGCTCGTCCGTCATCCTCAGCCCTCCTCCACGCGGGGGGGCGGTACGGGCACGGTTAAGTGGAACACGCTGTGCTCTAGGTCAGCCTCCGACACAGCCTGCCCTCCTCCACTGGCGGCCCAACTCCCGGCGAGGCCCTTGGCTCCTGCGTGCCGGGAGAAGGCTGGGCCTCAGGCGTCTGATGCGAGCACGGGCTTCTCCACTGCCGTCGAGGCCTCAGCGGGCGAAATCGAAGTCCTCTTCGAGGAAGTCCTTGAGGGGAGTCCTCGAGACAGGGGAGGGTCCAGCTCTTGGGCGGCGGCAGTGGCGGATTTAGGGGGGGAGTCGAGTAGGCCATGGCCTAGGCCCCGCGCCCGCAAGGGCCCCCCACCCCAGAGGAAAAAATATGTTTTCAATGAGATATGAATGCTGGACCTTTCTTATTTGCTGGAACACTGTTACATTGCATGTACCATAATAGGCCACAAAGTAGTACCAACATAATGTAAATATGGTGGAAAAAGTTTCAATTAAACTAATATGAAATCTGAACCACTTTTTGGTAAACTTCTAGAGTCCTTTCCCGCCCTTATTAGTGGGTTTTTTCTCCAGACCTTCACAAATCCCTTCAGATACCTCTAAAACGTAATAATAAAGTGGAGGAGAGATTGAAAAAAAAAAAAAAAATTATACCAACTAAATATAACCTACCAAACCTAACCTGGAAAAATTGTAGTCCTTTCCCCCTTGGGTCTCGTTAGCAGGTTATTGGTTAGGTTGTAGTGAGGTTAGGTTAGTAATTTTATTTTGGGGTCCAGGGCGGGGGTAATATAGGGGGGATGGGGGTTGAGGGGAATCTCTCCCCCACTTAGAATTACCCTTTTAGAGGTATCTGAAGGGATGTTGAAGGTCTGGAGAGAAAGAAAAAAAACACTGATAAGGGCGGGAAAGGACTTTAGAATTTTACCCCACATTTCATTCAGGGCCCCGCACTCCCACCGCCTAGGGTCCCGCACACCTAAATCCGCCCTGGCCTCACGCTTCAGCCTTCCTCCACGATGAGGCAAGAAGGCCGTCGGTCTGCCGGGGGGAGGGTTTGAGGGACAACGCGGCCTTGGTGTTTGGCTGGAAACACAGCGTCCCCAAACAGTTTTCCGGCGAGCACCGCCGCGTCTACAGGACAACTCCTGCTGCGCCAGGTTCCCCGGCCTCCGGCAGGAGTGAGGTGACGGGGTGTAGGCAGGAAAGTACCGGCAGATTAGACAGCAAGATGAGGAGCTCGCAACACCTGCATCAAACAGCACATGTGATCCCCCTCCTCCTCCCTTCCTCCTGCTATTACGGTGCGTCCTTGCCCTCTGCCCTCCCATCTCTCCTCACTCTCTGTCTGGTCTGTCTGTCTGTCTGTCTGTCTCTCTTTTCTTTTCATTTTTTATTCAAACTGTATCAAAAAAAATAAGGAACAAATCCCTATGCTTAGGGCGTAAAGTGGGAACAATTACAGCTAAAGAGATCCTCTGTCCCAAGGATATCTATTTTAAGCTGTTTATCGAATATTTTCACAATACATAATATTTTTCAACTTATGGCTTTAGTTATTTTCTGCACAGGCACTTGTCACACGCCCTTGAAAATGTTTAACGTGTACACTCCGCCTCACGGAGCGCTCACCTCCCCGCCTTGACCACCTGCCCCGCCAAGGCCGCCTGCCCGTGCCGTGCCGTGGTATGCTGCTGTACACACCACCACAGCCTGCACCATGGCTCTCTTTCTGTCTTGCCTCAGGGTGTGTTATCTGTCACTTGTCTTGTCATACACTCGCAACACGGTGCAACTGTACTTCTTGACTAACAAGACCATTAATGCCATGAACAATACATTGATAATGATGACAATAATATTAGTATTAATACTAGTAATATTAACAATAAAAAATAAAAAATATAAAAATACTGATTATGTATTTTTTCATACCTAACGGCTGCATTGAGAGAGAGAGAGAGAGAGAATAAGAGAGAGAGAGAGAGAGAGAGAGAGAGAGAGAGAGAGAGAGAGAGGGAGCAGAGAGAAGAGAGAGAGAGGAGAGAGAGAGAGAGAGAGAGAGAGAGAGAGAGAGAGAGAGAGAGCGAGAGAGAGGAGGAGAGAGAGAGAGAGAGAGAGAGAGAGAGAGAGAGAGAGAGGAGAGAGAGAGAGAGAGAAGAGAGGAGAGAGAGAGAGAGAGAGAGAGAGAGAGAAGAGAGAGAGAGAGAGAGAGAGAGGAGAGGAGGAGAGAGAGAGAGAGGAGGAGAGAGAGAGAGAGAGAGAGAGAGAGAGAGAGAGAGGAGAGAGAGAGAGGAGAGAGAGAGAGAGAGAGAGAGAGAGAGAGAGAGGGAGAGCAGAGAAGAGAGAGAGAGAGAGAGAGAGAGAGAGAAGAGAGAGATGCTTGGTTTGAGCTGACGATACTAATGATGAAAATAACAATAATAACACATAATAAAGATAATGATAATGACACTAATTTTCAATCAACATGTGCATCTCTCTCTCTCTCTCTCTCTCATCTCTCTCTCTCTCTCTCTCTCTCTCTCTCTCTCTCTCTCTGCACCACAAAAACAAACATCTCTCAGGCACTCTAAGTTCCACTGCTCATTCACTAAGGGAGAGGAGCCCCGCGAGCCTCCACACCCTTCACACACACGGCGAGGCAAGCCCCCGGCCTCCACCTGCCAACCTCCTTCCTTCCTTCCTGTGAACCATGAAAGAAAGGTGTGGCCTTTTGTTTTTGTATAAGTCACCCCTTAGCTTAGTTTTCTATGGTACGCCATTTTAAGATAGTACTTTTGATCACATACTTGTATATATATATATTGTGACATTTTTAACTGTTAATTATGATGTCATTTTATTTATAGATACTAGAAACTTGTTTGTAAGTAAGATTTAAGATGTAAGCAAGTGTTCTTAATTTCAATGTATTGGGCGCTGTAGAATATTCTAGATAAAGCAGAACCAAGAACACAACCCAACCCGCCTCTGCTCTGACCCTTTCTCGTCTTATTATGAAGATTTGCCACAGATGTTGAGGCAATTCACATTTTGGTGCCCAGACCCGGGAGTGAAGACTTTAAGAACCTCTTGTGAGTAATTTTGTGGCATACAGACAGACATAAGATGGAGAAATTACTAAAGTCGAGAGCTGCTGCGAAAGGTTGGGTTTCCCGACTGGCAAACCAGCTTTGGCTTTTACCTGACCAGGCCAGATTCGTACCCTGGGGGTGTAACCCCG